>PVIY010028876.1:0-32617 GCA_004026745.1 Myrmecophaga tridactyla | reverse complement strand
ATATATTCTGGGTAAAAGAGGAAGTACGAGGCCTGAAGTTTCCCTCTCATCCAGTGTTTACCATTTTCACATCATGGGACAACTAGCTAGCCCCTCTCTTCTCTTGTTCCTACCCTCAAATTTAACTTTGTGCCTTTGAAGCAGAAGCATTCTCTTCCTCTGCTGCCTTATGCCCAGGGGGGCAGTTAGGCCCAGCCCACGGGGCCCACAAGCATCAGCGCTGCAGCCCGTGCCCATGTGAAGAACATGTGCCCAGACTGAAGAACACGGAGACTGTGGGCTCCCTGAAAGACCCTCAGTCATCCCAGTAAGAAGCAGGATACTCTTGAAACCAAAAAATGAGAGACGACAGGATATAGACAGTGATACAAGAAAGTGGTTTAATCTGAGAAAAAAAAGGACTCTGTATCCTGAGTGATCATTGTTGTACTTATGTTGGAGTACTGAAAACCTGCTCACACGGCAAGAAAGAACTGTTAAATGATTCTCTGTAGAAATTACTGAAGATATATATGATGGCAACTCAAGTTAGGTCTCAAAGAATCAAGTTACATCTAAAAGTCCAGTTGTTAAGTATTTTCAAAACTGTACAGAATTTTTTTTTTTTTAAATAAGACTTCTTTCAATAACAATTGGGATTTGGTATACTTCCCAAGTGTGGCACTCAAGATTTAAATACAGCAGTGTAGAAGATTCAACAAATAATTACAGAATGATATTAGTCCAATTTAGAAGTTCAGGAAACAAGTCATGAATAAGAAAAAATACGCTTTTTTTGTGAAGTGATATTCCAGAGATATAGCATAGGGCCAGGCTCATTATATTCACACTGACCCACACACTGAAAGGAAGACTTGGGTACTAATAACTCTATCACCAAACATTTTAGAAAGGTTAAGTATTCAAGGTGAGATAATTTATAAAATGTGCAGAAGGAATCATTCAAACAGAATGAACACAATACAAAAGACTGCACATAGCGAGATACTAAACGCATGTACACTTCACATGCAGCTATTATGCTAATAAAGAATGTAAAGATGATAAAGATTTCTAAGAGATGAATTAAGGTACGAATCATATTCTCAAATGTGTTTTGAATAAGTATGTTTCACAGAAGAGAAATCATGTTCTACTAAAAGAATACAAGAAAAATACCAATTAAGATATAAGATGCTTAATAGGCCTTACAATTTTTTCTGTGTTTGGATTCTATCCTCTGCTCACGTTCTGCTTTCATCTGCTCAGCAGGCGTATCATCCACATAAGCCTTCCCTTCTTGAATTAGCTTCTCTGCATATTTCATTATAGTTTCAAAATGATCTGAGGTGTAAGTAAATTGATCTGGCTTGATATGCAACATTGCAACATCCTCCAAGATAACCTGCAACAAGAATCCAAATAACCGTAAGTTATCTTTTGACTTGATTCTGCATTTGAGCAAATGTAAAAATATACTATTATGTCTTCTACAGCCTGAAAATAGTCATGGAAGTTTTACAATGTTGACCAAACTACAGTATGAGAATGACTCCAATTTCCTACCTCTTCAGGAGTACAATATGAGAAAAACAAAAGTAGATCTAGAAAGTACCAAAAGAAAAAAAACAAAGAATGATAGATATTCATTCTATTAGCCCCCACATTTCTCAGGATTTGCTTTCCTAAGACATGGGACAATTCATCTACCATGGGAAAGCTGGTTATTGGTCAGACTGGCAAATGACTGTTCTCTATTTGAATATATTGTAGTGTTTCTACATAAAAGGCTTGATATTCACAATACCCATTTAATTTTTCTTTCATTCAAAAACTTGAGATTATACAATGAAGAAACCTGCTTACCATGACCAATTCATTTTAGAAATTAGTTCTTATAGAAAGCACAGGAAATCTTGAATAGGGCATGAGATTTTGTTGGTCCAGGTTAGTGTGATGCCTTGATAAATCCCAGAGTGATTTGGACAGTGAATAAAGAAGTATTTGCAAAGTCCCCTCAGGGGAATTGGGAGAAAGGGGGAAAGATTCAACCTTCCTATTTGGAGAATTTCTGATACTCTTGCAAGCAGTGGGGACAACCAAATCAACAGGCCGATCCCTCGATCTTGAGGTTCGCCCCTATGAAACTTATTCCTCCTACAAAGGAAAGGCTAAGCCTACTTAAAATTAGGCCTAAGAGTCACCCCCAAAGAACCTCTTTTGTTGATCAGATGTGGCCTCTCTCTCGAAGCTGACTTGGCAAATGAACCCACTGCCCTCCCCCAACTACATGGGACATGACTCCTAGGGGTGTAAATCACCCTGGCAATGTGGGACAGAAATCCCAGGATGAGCTGGGACCCAGCATGAAGAGACGAGAAAAACTTCTTGACGAAAAAGGGGAAGAGAAAAAATAAAGCGTCAACAGCTGAGAGATTTCAAACAGAGCTGAGGTTATCCTGGAGGTTATTCTTATGCATTATATAGATATACCTTTTCAGTTTATGGTGTATTTGAGTGGCTAAAGTGAAGTACTTGAAACTGTAGAGCTGTGTTCCATTAGCCATGTTTCTTGAAGATGTTTGTATAATGATATAGTATTTACAATGTGACCGGATGATTGTGAAAACTGTGTCTAATGCTCCTTTTATCTAGGGTATGGACAGATGAGTAAAAAAATATGGATAAAAAAAGCAAATAATAGGGGGAACAAAGTTTAAAAGAAATTGGGTAAATGGAAATATTAGCAGTCAATGAGAGGGAAGGGTTAGGGGTATGGTATATATGAGTTTTTTCTTTTTTCTTTTTATTTCTTTTCTGAAGTGATGCAAATGTTCTAAAAAGTGATCATGGTGACGAATACACAACTATATGATGATATTATGAGCCACTGATTGTAAACCATGTATGCAATGTTTGTATGTTAAGAAGGTCTGTGTTTGTAAGTTGTTTTTATCAATAAAAATATTAAAAAAAGAAGAACTGGGAGAAAAAAAGGAAATTAGTACTTATAGGAAAATACAGCACTAACGTCAATTTTAGAACAATTAGGAAAGAGAAAAACAACTTAAGATTTTAGGCATAGGCTCAATATTTCTTGGTTTAGGTCTTAGATATGGTAGACACAGATGAGAAAAAAAGTAAACTGTGAGAGCAAACTATTTTCACACCATGAGGTATCAGGTCACCCTCTAATTTCAACCCTTCTGACAAAAGTGCTTCACTACACTTTTAGTTACCTTCTCAAAATCTTCCTTTTCTTTTTCAGGGTTTGTGTCATCAAATCTCATGATCAGTTTCCCTTTAAAGTTAACCTGGTAGTGCTGATTCAGAAGAGCAGCTTTTGCATGCCCAATGTGCAAGTAACTAAAACAAAAACATTTCACAAAGAAACTCATTAGCAGGTTTAAACTAAATAGTTAAGCTTAACCTTAATCCTTAATCATTCTGGCTGGTATTCCAGTCATGTTTTATTTTCTAACAAAATGTACTACAATAGAAAACTGGACCTGATAGGAAGAAAAAAGATGACATTTATAAAATCACAAAAAAATAACTTCATACACAAAACCTCACAAATGGGCATGGTATTAACAAATATTACAACCTTAATAAGAATCTTATTCGTTTTTTTTTTTTTAAGAGGAATGGTCATTTAGAGGAAAACTGCTCCTAACAGTGATTCAAATACTACCTAGTACTGTACACCTTTAATGAGATCTGAAGCTACTGAGAGCTGAGCACTTGCCTAATGCATCTAAAAAGAAGTACCTGTCACTGAGATAGCTAAAAGAGAAAGCTACAAAAGGGGAATCACAGAGGAAGGCACATAAAAGTCACTTTACTTCTCCAGCTTCAGTCTTCCAAGACGCCAAAATAAAAGAATTTTAACTAAATGATCTTGATGGCCTCTTTCAGCATCTATAGTTCATAAATCAGAATCTATAAAAACACTGCTCTGTTCCTGTGGGCAGTTGAAAACTAAAAAGGAAATTAAATCAAATAGAGGCACTGCTTATGTTACACATCTACATTAATGAGCAATGTTCTATACTACTATTGTTGAAAATTCCTTTTTTTTTTGCCTGGGCAGGCACCGGGAATCAAACCCGTGTCTCCAGCCTGGCAGGTGAGAACTCTGCCTGGTGAGCCACGGTGGACCACCCAAAAATACCCTTTTATTGGGCAGCAAATAGGGCATGAAGCTAGGAAGCCTGAACAGTGGGCACTCACCAACTTTTAATAATTTCAATTGATAACGACAGCAGCAATAGCACTGTGTTACAGATATTACCTACTTTCACAGCACACTTCTGATCTCAGTTGATACTGAGAAGGGAAAAGTACAATCCCTTTTACGCCTTTACATCTTTTTTTTGTTTTAGAAATTCATGCAGCATTCCAGATCAATGTTTAAATTTGTAAGCAGGGTTTATATGGACAGGTTAATGCAGATAAACACAACGCAATAAACTTAGGGTTATTCAAAGAAACTTTATGCATAAAATAAAGGACCGTATGTGGTATGCCAGAAGAGATCCTGGAATAGAAAAAGAAAAGATATTGAAAAAAACTAATGAAATCCAAAAAATGTATGGAATTTAGTTAGTAATAGTATATCAACATTGAGTCATTAGTTGTGATGAATATACCATAGTATTGTAACATGTTAGCATTAGGGGAAAACTGAGAGCAGGAACTTTCTGTACTATTTTTGCAACATGTTAGCTAAGAATAAGAATAAAGCCTTCAGATCTCTTATGTATACAAAGAAAAAATATTTTTAAAAAAATCTAACTAAAGAAGACCTCTTTGGCAGTATAAGGCTATATGATCAAAATTATAACTGTTAAGAAAAACTTGATTTATATTCCAAATACCAGAACTGTATCAGGCCAGGAGTATGGTCTCTGACTGAGATAATTCAGAACAGATAAACATATTTTATACACTAAATAATAAACATGAGGGACTCCCTACTACAAGAAGTGACAGTGACAAAAAATATATAAAAGGATTTAAAAAGAACAGATGTTCAAATGCCACAGCTAAAATCAGCCTCTACTACAAAAATGTGGCTTTTATCAAATTATTGATGTTATTACATAAAGGGACAACTGTGATCATGCACATCAAGAGCAAAGGAACAGAATATCAGGCAGCAGGGAATTAGAAGCCTGCAGGAATTAAACCTTGTCCAGACAAAGTATTATTTATTAATGCATTCTACTCAGTCAACTACAATCATTTAATAATCAATGATCAAGTCCGAACTTTTCAGAGTCACTATTTTTCTTCTATCTCCTTTTACCTAACCTGTTTTTCACTGTCTGTATCAGTAAACTTACAAAAGCAGAGAGAAAATGTGGGATTCTAAAGCTGAGCTTTCTGTTAGTGGTGCTTATAAATAGCTTGTGAAGAGTTATCAAATATAAAGCTAAAATAAAATTGTTTTCTTATTCGCCAATTTCCATCTTCTATGCTTTCCTTTTACTACAGATAGGTATGAATTTGGTTACAGAATTAAAAATCTGAAATTAAACTAAATTTGGAAAAATATAATCATCTCATTTGCAAAATAATATACCACACTATCCTGAGAGTTAAGCCTCTGGGTAAGACCATTTTAATAAGAGACATTTTATTATTACATTAATACAATTATTATAAGTGTCTCTGATGTGCTGCTTCCCCAAAGCGTTGGGGAATGGTGGGCAAGGGCCCAACAGCCAGAAAAGGCCCAGCCAGAACAGTTTTTTCCCTTAATGAACTATTCAAACACTATTTTCTACAGGTACCAAGAGTGATAAACATGGCAAACATGTTAATAATGGGAAGAAATTAATAGGAATAGCATTTTCAGGACTCTCTTTCCCTTATTCAGGAAAAACATATTTTAAAATAATCCTACCCTAACTTCTATGCCTAACTGAAAGGATCACTTAGGTTACAAATACAAATTAAATGAAAATCTAAAAATCTCAATGAAAATAAAACTCAAGCCTTCCTATTTATGAATATTTTCCTATTTATATTTAAAATGCTGCATGGAGTAAAAAAATGTTGTTTCTTCTATTGCTCCTAACAAACAAAAACTATATTTTTAATAAATGACATCAACTAATAAACTACTACGATGTTTAGGATTTTAACTCCTACAAGTAAAATCCAACTTATTTTCTTCTATGTTATTAACCTGTTAATGTTAAAAGTATTTAGTAATTGCTTTAAAGCTTTTCCACTAAATATATTCAATTATATATATAAATTATGCTTTCTTACCCACTAGCTTCTGGAGGAAATCTGACAGTAACCTTTCCCATCTCTGCACCTGGAAGCTCAACAAATTTCCCAACATCTTGCTTTTTCTCAGGTGCCTAAAAAGCAGAACAATGACAACAGTTAAAACAGCTACACAATTAAATGTTTAAGAACATATTCATTCAGTAATGTGACCCCCACTGCATAGCATACCAAAAAAAAAGAAATATTCATTCAACAAATACTACACAGTACCCACTATACACCATCACTATCTTGTGATGAGAAAAATAATGACTAGAACATTGTTTCTGCATATGAGGACTCAGAATCTGGTAAAGGAAATAAATATGACCGATCACTAGCAGTAGAAATCTGCACAGGGTGCTTCTACAGCACTTGGTTAAGTTAACCAATAGCACCAAGGGTCTCTTCAGGACAAGTAGGTGGTAATAATCAAGGTGGGCCCTGAAAAATAAGTGGAAATTTATCCGATGGAATATATAAAGAGGATTCAGTTTAAGAAAAGGAAAAACAGCATCGGCAAGAAGCAAAGGCATGGAAGGCCAGTGCAATGTTCATAAAAAGTTAAGCAAAGCTGTAACACATTTGGGGAGGATAGGAGAGGAAACAGAGAAAGTACATTGAGCCTAAAATATGAAGAGCTTTATTAGCTTGGCTTTTTATCTTTTAGGTATCAGGGTAATGGGACCATTAACTTATATTGTCTAAATGATACCTAAGCTGAACTAGAGAAAGGAGACTAAAGAATGGGCATTTAGTTATGAGATGGTATCAATCCAAGTAAAGGGTAATGAGGCCTCAATCAAAAGTAACAGCAATGGAGAATAAATAGAAAACAAATCTGTACATTAAGAGAATAGTAGGGTTTTTTAGACTAGTTAGGTGTGAAAAATAGTGGAGAAGGATGTCAAGATTTTTGGTCTAAATAACTGAGCAGACTGTGATGGCTATTCAAGCAGAACACAGTTTCCAAAAATGTACCACAATTGGAAACCTTTATTAAAGTAAAACCTTACTACCCATGCCTAATACTTAAAACAGATCAAAACCGAGTAACTCTGGCTGGGGAAAAGGACCTTTTCTACTCTATTCTAGGTGATAGCCTTCTACAGAAGCAATGAAAAGGACTCAACGGTCTACATTTTTTAAATGAGAAATAGGAGATCTAGGAGGAAGGGAAGATTGTGTAGCTATAAATTAATATGATTTTAGTTATATGGAATTTGGATTACCTATGAGACAGACTTTGGATAATCACCATCTTTTAAACATATAATTATCAAGATTAAGGCTTTATGTAACTTAACAGTTAAAGTCAAGCCAAGACTTAAAAGCAGATTTTTCTAAAAGATTCTTTTCTATTTATGAAAAGAAAATAAACTTTTATGAGTAACACTTTTCTTTTAAGACCTAAGGTCTCAGACTAAAATATTAACATTTAGGAAAAAAGTCTTACCACTTTAGCTTTGTTTGTTGGCATATTCCACTTGGTACCTACTGACTGGAAGGCCTGCTGGGATTCAAGAAAGCCAAACCAGCGTTTTACATGAACTGGAGGTTTGCTCTGTTTCAACTGTTCCTGCCAGGCAGCGTTTCCTGTTAGCAAGCACAATTTTAAAAAGCTCAATAAACCTGCATCCTCATTTGCAAAGGTGTGACTGTGGTTAATTTAAGTTAACAAAATAGCTTCATGTTATGCTTCCAAATGATATTTCACGTATACACTAAGTAGTTTTCTAATAGTTTAGCGTACTTAACAGAATTTATGGAAACTAATTATTAAAAATATTTCTTCAGTTCAACTCAAGTTCTGTAATACCAGATCCTGCCCTCAACTGCCTGCGCCACTGTAAAGTCAATGCTACATTTCATAATTACGGGAAAGCTTTATGTAGAGCAACCAGAGAATAAAATAAAATTCATATGATCAAGAAGTAGCTCACTTTTTCAGACATGGTATCAAAACTAAATACTGTGAAAAAAAATAAATACTGATAAAAAGTTTATTTAATTCTTTAACACCACCAAGCTACAACCTTAAAAGAACTCAAAAATGTTAAGTCAAAAATGAAAACATATATAAAAATGTCATAAAGGAACCTATACATGAAAAGATCTGATTAAAAAGGGCCTTCACTCTATTTTGATTACTGTTATAAATTAAATTGGGAGAAAAGTTTAAGCCCCAAAAATTTTTTAAAGATTTATAAAGCATCCAATATATACCCATTATCCACATAAAGAGTGATAAAACATTTTGGTGTATTTGTTTCAGTGTTTTGTTTTGTTTTGTTTTGTTTTTAATTTGCATATGGGCAGGAGGCACCAGGGATCGAACTCCAGACCTCCAGCACGGCAGGTCGGAGCTCTGCCTGCTGAGCCACGGCAGCCGCCCTGTTTTGTTTTTATAAATGAAATAAACTTAAACCCCCTTTGTACATCTCATCAATCCCATTTTCTTCCCATCCTAACTTGTAAATTTCTACTATACATAATATCACTTCTATTTAGAACCATTTCAATTAAAAATATTGACAATTTTGTTCATGGTTGTACACAGATTAAATACCTTTCTAAACACATTGTTGCACCTCAACCATTTAATCAAAGACTTACACAGTACCCGAATGCTTTCCTTGCATAACTCTATCAACCACCCTAAGCAATGCTTAATAACCCATGCTTTCTCTTATATGTGCATTTTGAAAACCCGTGTTCACTGGAGAGCTCCCTGTGCACCACCTTCACTCCCTTGGGATTATTTATAACTACATAACCAGAATTATATTGTTTAGAGATTCTAACTCCTTTCTGGCCTTATTCCTTACGTGATCTCATATCATGAAAGCAAAATACTTCATTTTATTCCAAAATATATTCATTTTATTCCAAAATAAAATGTGGAGTATTATGAATGAGTGAGCCTAGTTATCTACCCTAGCTATCATAAATTTCTTACACTCCAGCCTGTCTCCTTTACTCAGTAAGACTGCCAGGGTCTGTTTGGGGATTTCAGCAACTATTTTCTTGTTGGCATGAATTAGAAATTCCAAATGCTCTATTTTCTGGGAGATAAAATTACTGTCAAAGGCAAGGCAAACTCTGATTTTTGCCTAATGATTTACCCAAGAGATTTCTGAAGAGTTGAAGGAATCCAGAACTATTATATTTTGCCTCTGTAAGCACTCTCATGATCCACATTACACACCATCCATTCCCTCATTATGCCTAGTCACTGTGTAATGCACTCATCATTAATTACATCAGTTGGATCTTATCTCCTTTTATCTTCATCCCATGCTCTGCAAAATGAACATCTGTTCCTTTATCAGGTATCTGAATAAGTATATTATTATTATTATTATTTTACAGTTTAGAGATAGAATCATGCATTCTTTTTGTTTTTTCTTTTTATTAGAGAAGTTGTAGATTTACAGAAAAATCATGTACAAAATACAGAATTCCCGTAAAATCACCCTATTAATTAACACTTTGCATTAGTGTGGTACATTTGTTACAATTCATGAAGAAGGTTTTTTTTTTTTTTAACATGGGCAGGCATGGGGAATGGAACCCGGGTCTCTGGCATGGCAGGCACGAACTCTGCCTGCTGAGCCACCGTGGCCTGCCCTGAAGAAGCATTTTTATAACTATTCTATCAACTATAATGGTTCACCCTAGGGTTTACTATTTGTGTTAAATGTTTTTGTTTTTAGTTTATTCTAGTAACATATACAACCTAAAATTTCCCCTTTTAATAACATTCAAATATATAATTCAGTACTGTTAATTACATTCACAATTGTGTGCAACCATCACCACCATACATTAACAAAACTTTACAATCAACCCAAACAGAAATTCTAAAATTTAAGCATTAACTACCCGATCCCTATCTCCACCCTGTCCCCTGCTAACTGTGCTCTAATTCTGACTCTATGAGTTGCTTATTTTAATTATTTCATAGCAGGGAGATCAGACTTATTTATTCTTTTGTGTCTGTCTTATTTCATGCAAAATATATATATTTTTTGTATTCTATATTTCATTCTTTTTCCATGTGAGTATCCCCTTACTATAGCACCATTTGTTGAATTTTTGTCTGTTAGGGAAGTGCATGGGCCAGGAATCGAGTTTGCATGGCAGGTGAGAATTTTACCAACATGATTTCTTAATATTTAGGTTTACTTCTTTCATATAGATCATTCTTTCTGTCACTTTCATATAGATCATTCTTTCTGTCACTATACTCTAATCATTAATTTATATCCCATCAAACCTTAATATCAGTAAGATTTTACTATTCTCACAATTTTTAAAAGATTGTGGTTAAATGTACACAACCGAAAATTTACTATTTCAACCATTTTAAAGTGTAGAATTCAGTAACATTTAGTACAATCAGAATGTTGTGCAATGACTGCCACTATCTAGTTCCAGAACATTATCATCATTTCAAAAGGAAGTGTTAGCAATAAGGTGATGAGAACTCTGCATTTTATGCATGACTTTTCTGTAGGTTCTGGAGAACCTACAACTTCTCCAATTAAAAAAAAAAATGCCAAAAGACTATACACTAACTTAAAGTCAGAAACAAAAATGTACATTTATATTCTTGTATTTATATGAAGTTTGAGAACAGGGACAACTGATGTATAGTGATAGAAATCAGATCAATGTTTGTCTGGGGTAGGGGATTAACTTGGATCTGGCAAAAGAGAAGTTTAGGGGCAATGGAAATGTTTTATTTCTTGATCCAGATGATTTGGTTACACTCATACATACATTTATCAAAACAAAATGGAAACATTTCTTTTATTCTATATAGATTATTCCCCAACAAAAATTTTTTTTTTTTTTAATTTGCATATGGGCAGGAGGCACCAGGGACCGAACTCCAGACCTCAAGCACGGCAGGTCGGAGTTCTGCCTGCTGAGCCACGGCAGCCGCCCACAAAATTTATTTTTAAAAAATGTTTTCTCTCTTAAAAAAAAGCCAAAAACAAAAAAGGAAATGCCATAGTCACTCCCATTCCTCCTCCCTGCCTGCTACTGGTAACATAATTTACTTTCTGTCTCTATTGATTGGCCTATTCTGGGTATCTCATACACATGGAATCAATATGCCGTCCACTGTGTCTGGCTTCTTTCACTTATTATTATGCTTTCAAGATTCATCCATGTTGTAGCATGCATCAGTTCTTCATTCCTTATTATGGCTGAATACTATCACATTGCATGTATATAGCATATTCTGTTTATCCATTCATTATTTATTGGACATTCGGGCTACTTTTACCTTTTTTGCAATTGTGAACAGTGACGCTATGAATATTTGCATAATTTTCAATCATCTGTACTCAATTCTTCTGGGTAAATACATAAGAGTGAAATGGCCTAGTCATATGGTAACTCCATGTTTAACTTATTGAGAAACTCAATTATTTTTCCATGAATTTCCTAGGCACTTCCTCCTTCTAGCTATATGTTGGCTTCCAGAGTTTCATTGCTTTAGCTATTTCTACTCCACTGCATTCAGTCACTATTTAATCAATAACGTTTTCAACAAGGAAGAAAGTAATTGCTTTGAAGATAAATGTCTGCTGGGGACCATGGAAAGAGGGGATGATTACAGACGGCAAGAGGAACTTTGATAAGAATTATTTATCTTGATTGTGATGATGATTCCATGGGTATATACCCATATCAAAACTTACCAAATTATAAACTTCAAATAAATATGATTTTTTATATATCAACTATAATTCATAAAATATAGATTTTTTATTTTTTAAAAAAAGTAAGTGGCTTTCCAAGTTGTTAAGAGCATGACATGATGCAAACTAGGTGAGAAGAGGAAAAAAGTAATCTCCCGGAGGAGTCATAAAACCAAATCACCCCAAACACCTCCCCCCCCCCCACTAACACAGCTAGTGGGAAGTGGGAAGGGCTTTATTCAAGTCAGAAACAACAGCTAAAGTAAAGTAATGGCTGAGCTAGAAGAGATGCTGACACAAATGGGATAAGGGCTTTTGTAACAGGGCAAGGTCAGCTCCAAAGCTGAGAGAAACTAGGATAGTAAAACATAGGTCATGACCTCCAGAGACAGCAAAGAAGGACAGACAATTCCCGTGACTGGAAAGGAGTCATTACTTTGGTCATTTACTCTGTGAGAAAGTCCTAAGTCACTGTTTTTACACATATACACACAAATTTGCACATATACATAGAAAGATGTATTTCCTACTACCAAACTAGTAAATGATTAAAACAAAGCATTCTTTAAGAAGCATTACTGATACCTTTTAGGGAGGCCCAAACACATAAATCTGCTAAACTCAAGGAGTTTCCAACTAAGTACGTTCTCAAAGACAGGCAATGATTGAGTTCGTTGATTGCAGAAGTAAAGAAATTACATGAAGACAACTTCGTAGCACTGAACTCCAACCAATGATCAATCTGTTGACACAAAAGACAGAAAAAAGTGCATCCCTGAGTTAAGATTTTAAAAGGAAAAAAAGGAGGAGAAAACATTCTGTTTAACAGGAGCAATAATATACTCTTGTATTCCTCAGGTGGAACCATGCCTTTCTTATTTCAAAGTACAGAACTTATCATCATAGGGATTCAATTCTAGTTGCCTGAGATCTAAGTTGGGCACTTAAACACATGCCACATTTGTGTTATTTTTCGATTCTTTTTCTCCCCCTTTTTTTTTTGCAGGGTGGGTGAGGGGCAATTCAAGGAACACATAGCAAGAAGTATGAATAACCAACTTGAAAGAACCCAAAAAGCAGCACCTAGCAAAATAAGATTCATCTACTTGCAGAATTTAAAAGTAAGTCTTTACAAACCATTCATTATATTTTTAAATTTTATGTGATTTAGGAAAGTTAGAGCTGAAGGAATATAAACAGCCACAAAACTTAATATTCATGGAAGTCTTCAAAGTTCTTTTACTGTTGTGGTAACCAATTAACTAAGAGAGAAAAATAGCATCTAAAAACTATGTTTGTGACTATGGAAAAATCTCTTAACCATTCAGGACACTGCCTCATTGTAAGTAAGGGAGTTAGATAAAATGACCTATATAGTTTTATTCAGCTATGAAATTTTAGTTATGTACAAAGAGATATTGCACCCAATATTCCAATGGAGCAACTGGTATGGGATTAAACTCACGTTTTGGAGAAAAGATTTTTCTAAAGATAAGCATTCCTTAACTTGGTCTATTATTAAGACGACAGAATCTGTACATATGCCAAAGATAAGATAACCGCGATGATGAGGTCCTCAAAACAGCAGAAGCATTAACCAAAACAAAAAAATTTAAGGAAATGGCCATTCCTTACCTCGGTATGTTCCAAAAGGTTAGAGCCATAGAGCCCAGCTGTAGTTGCAACTCTAGCCAAATAGCGAAGTATTGAATTTATGTCTGTGAATACCACATTTCTAGAACATAAGCATGGGATAAAATATTAATTTGTTACTCGAGCAATCAGAGCAGTGATTTATGAAGAAATGTAAAAACAGAAATCTTATTTTATTTATCATGTATATTCTACTGTATCAACAAAAATGGGTATGTCTACTTTGTTCTTTACTGTTTTATCATACTTCAAGTTATTCTGAACTGTTCAACTAAATCTGATTCAAAAACAAAACAGAAGAAATAAATCTAATGATTCAATTAAGACCAGATTCTGTTATATAGTGCTTCATTTATCTAACTAGTTTTTCTACATATCTATTCAGTGATAAAAATTAAAATATACTTGGAGTATTGAAATAACAATGATTTATAATAACAAATCACGGCAAGCAGCCAAGGATCTACTGTCATAAAGAGGCAAGGTTTTGAGACTCAAAGTTAGAGCTCTGAAGCTATGAAAGTCAACATTACCCCACAGAATGACAGTTAAAAAACTGAAGAATGATCAGACTTCAACTAGAGATATGAATGAAGCTGATCTGAATAGGATTAAGGTAAATCAAAAGAGAGGGTAAAGGAAGATATGGTTTGTATTTTAAAACTTCAACTCCTATGTGAGACCAAAGGAAGAGATGTTTATTTGGTGAAAAGTTTTACTTTTGGTGAAGTATTAACTAATTTAACTTGATGTCAGTTTATCATACACCATAATTATATGCACTCTTGAATAGGGAGTGAGATCTTGTTGGTTTGTGTAAATTAGTGTGAAGCCCCATACTTCCGAGCGTAATCTAGGCAGACAATAAAAGAGTACTTGAAAATTTCCCTTGGAGACCGGGGAAAACGGGGGAAATATTCAACTTTCTCATTTAGGGAATTTCTGATATTTTCACAAGCAGTGAGAATTCAATGGGCTGAGCCCTCAATCTTGGGGCTCACCCTTATGAAACTTATTCCTGCAAAGGATGGGCTAAGACTACTAATAATTATGCCTCAAGTGACCTCCAGAGAAGCTCTTTTGTTTTTCAAATATGCTCTCCCTCTAAGTCAACTCAGCAGGTAAATTCATTGCCAGCTATGTGGGTGTAAATCTCCCCAGTAATGTGGGACATGACACCAGGGGATGAGGCGGGACCTGGCATCATGAGATTGAGAAAGTCTTCTTGACCAAAAGGAGAAAGAGAGAAATGAGACAATAGTTTCAGTGGCTGAGAGATTTCAAACAGAGTTGAGAGGTTATCCTGGAAGTCATTCTTATACATTATTTAGATACCCCTTTTTAGTTTATGATGTACTAGAGTGACTAGAGGGAAGCAACTGAAACTGCTGAACTGTATTCCAGTAGCCTTGATTCTTGAAGATGATTGTATAATCATATAGCTTTTACAATGTGACTATGTGATTGTGAAAACCTTGTGGCTGATGCTCCCTTTATCCAGGGTTAAGGTGAGATGAGTAAAAAAATGACAATAAATAAATAATTGGAGGGAGGAGATAAGGGGCAAAAAAATGTGTGTATTCCAATACTAGTGGTCAATGAGAAGGAGGGGTAAGGGGTATGGGATATATGTTTTTTCTTTTTATTTCTTTTTCTGGATTGATAAAATAGTGGTCAATGAGAAGGAGGGGTAAGGGGTATGGGATATAAGTTTCATTTCTTTTTATTTCTTTTTCTGAAGTGATACAAATGTTCTAAAAATGATCATGGTGATGAATACACAACCGTGTGATGATACTGTAAGGCACTGATTGTATACTTTGGATGTACTCTATAGTGTGTGACATTATTTCAATAAAAATATTTTTTTTAAATGCTACATTTATCAACTTCCAGCTAAAGATGGCAGATCAAAGCTCATCAAAGTTGTTTCTGAAAGAGACAATAGCAATAACATTTCAGAAGCTACAAAGCAGACCTGAAAATACCAAGTCTTAAACGGATAAAAGTGAAAACCAATCCAAATTAAGTTTCAGAATTGAATCCCTAAAAGACTCCATGGCACCAACTATTTGAAGTGAAAGTGAAGGGTAGCTAAAATAAAGAGACTTGTTAAAAGTCTAAGAATTACAGAAATGCAGATACCCCAAATCTTTTTCTACACAGAAGAACCACTCCTCTTACCCTACATTGGCAAAAACTGGAGGATTACTCTTTGATAAGTAAAACAGAGGTCTCTTGACTGGGAGATAACTGGGACAGCTGTGGGTGGGGATACACAGAAAGAAGGAAGAATGAGATATATGCAAACTGGATACTGAGATTCCAGGCCCTCTTTCCACTGCTGTCTCCCCCAAATATGCTGTGCTGGTTTGAAGGGATGTATGGACCCTAAAAAAACCATGTTTTAATCAAAATCCCATTTTGTAAAGGCAGAATAATCCCTATTCAATACTGTAAATTTGAAAATGTAATCAGATCATCTCCCTGGAGATGTGATTTAGTCAATAGTGGTTGTTAAACTGGATTAGGTGATGACATGTCTCCACCCATTGGGGTGGGTCTTTATAAGTCCCTGGAATCCTATAAAGAGGAAACATTTTGAAGAATAAGTGATTCAGAGAGGGCAGAGAAGAACGACATAGCCATGAGAAGCAGAGCACGCCAGCCAGTGACCTTTAGAGATGAAGAAAGAAAACACCTCCTGGGGAGCTTCATGAAACCAGAAGCCAGAAGAGAAAGCTAGCAGATGTCACCATGTTTGCCATGTGCCCAGCTGAGAAAGAAGCCCTGACTGTGTTCGCCACGTGCCTTCTCACTTGAGAGAGAAACCCTGAACTTCATCGGCCTTCTTGAACCAAGGTATCTTTCCCTGGATGCCTTAGATTGGACATTTCTATAGACTTGCTTTAAGTGGGATATTTTCTTGGCCTTAGAACTGTAAACTAGCAACTTACTAAATTCCCCTTTTTAAAAGCCGTTCTGTTTCTGGTATATTGCATTCTGGCAGCTAGCAAACTAGAACATTTGCTGCTACCAGTTCTTTTTTACTTTCAAAAAGGAAATTAAAAGTCTTCTCTAGATAATCTGATTACCCAAGAGTACAAAGATGCTGACACCACACTTTTTCCAAATAAACAACTCAGTCTGATCACCCAAAGTAAAACTGAGTTGACAATACTCAAGTTCAGAATTTGTGATCAGCTTTAATCTCCCACTCTATAACCACACAACCATTGGGAGTTACCAGATATTTGAGGAAAGCTTTCAACTTGAAAGATAAATGACCAAAACAGACAGAGAAAATGTAATTTGGACAAATCAAGGAAAAGAAAACTTCATAAATACATAAATAAATAATAATCTACTGAGCAATAAAACAAGATATTATAATCCTAAAGCAAGAACAAGAGCATCTAAAAGGAAATATCCAGGTTACCGCAGATACTATAAATGTGACAGCAGAAATGAAAAACACAATAAACAAATGGCAAGATAAAATTAAGGAAATCTCTAGAAAGTAAAGCAAAAGGAAAAACAAAATGGAAAACGGAGGTGATATTTTAAGAAAATAAGAGGATAATACAAAATGTCCAATATCCACAGAGTACAGAAAACGGAAGGGGGAAAATCAAAGAAAAAAATTAATTTCTAAAACAGAAGGATTTCCAGGTTTCCACAATGAAAGGTACAACACTTAGTTCTACATCCAGTAGAATAGATGAGAAATACCCAGACTAAAGCATATTACCACAAATTCTCAGAATATGGAATCCTAAGGGATGATTCAACAAACTTCCTGAAGTTACATGGAAAAGATAAGGAATCAAAAAGGCTTCAGAAGAGAAAAAAGCAAGCCAACAAAGATTACTCTATGGGAAGCTAAGAGTTGGCCCAACAATGAATAAAACTTAACATGGTCATAATAACATAAAGACCAAATGGTGAACTAACCAAAATCATGATACACCTGCAATGGGAGGAAGGGGCAGATGGGGAGAATAAAGAAGCATGTGAGGACACTATGGGTGTGGGTTGAGTGTGTGTGTCTGTGTGTTAGTGGCAACAGGGGAAGTAGTTTCAACCTCATCTTTGGTAGTAGATAATGCCTAAAACCGAAAACCAAGGAGAAACAATATAAGCATATCACTTAGAGACAGAGTTAAATACCAAAAGAATCAACTCAGAAGAGCTGAAATGCTTGCTCCTAGGGAGAAGTGAAAATGGTAGAGAGCAAGTGAGTGACTTTTCACAATAAAAAATCTGACAGATGGAGGCTACACTATGCAAGCTTCAGATAGTGCTAGCTGCCATGGTTTGCTAAACCCCAACTAACATTACTTCTGTTAACTCTTAGGAACACCTAAGGAAAAGCCAGAAAGGGCACTGCCTCAAGATCCCTATAGATTGGGAAAAGGATCAAAGGAGGAAGAGGAACAATAACAGAGAAGAGAGGATTTACAAATGGGTGTGACTACTGAGTCTCTATACTGATACTTTCTTCTAACCTTGTGCTTTGGAGCAGCTAGAGGGAAAAATCTGAAAGGTGGAATGCTAACCCATGACAAACTCTGAAATCTGTTCCATAACTACTTGCTAAAGTGTACTTTGAAAAACATTGTTTTTCCTTGCTTTTCTTTGTATATATGTTGTGTTTCACAATAAAAAATGTTACAGGGTGGGCCATGGAGGTTCAGTAGACAGAGTTCTTGCCTGCCATGCCAGACCCAGCTTCAATTCCTGGTGTCTCCCCATGCAAAAAAAAAAAAAAAAAACTAAATCATGGGCGGGCGACGGTGGCTCAGTGGCAGAGTTCTCAACTGCCATATTGGAGACCTGGGCTCGTTTCCCAGTGTCTGCCTATGTAAAAAAAAAACAAGAAAACAAACAACAACCAAAACAATCATTATAAAACTCTTACAGAACTGTGACTTTAATAGTATTTGCCTATGTAGCCCTGACATTAAAAAATAGGCTAGGTTTGTGAAGAACTGCAAATAACAAGAGCAAATATGAAATCAAGAATCTTGTGGGAGGACATAAGCAGCTGGGATTTACGAAAAATTTACATGTGCAAACACCCTGAATGAGGGCTAGGCAGATAAGGGGTGGGGAGAGGAAAAGGGGTACATAGGACAATTTCTTTAGGTTAGTACTTTGGATTAAGTAATTTTCTTTACCCATGTTGTACAAAGTCACCTGTGCAGTTATTCTTACACTAGTTTACTAATTAAGTGCACTGCAAATCAATAGTAAGCTTAAGCCTGGAAAATCAGTGGCTTTCAAGTGAAATATATAATTTCTATTAATAGAAGAAAATATCATGAAGCACATGAGTCACAATTATTTTCCTGGCTTGGATCAGTGTTTACTATTAAGACAAGAGTCATTAAATTTATTCATTAAAGCCAGATTGCTATAAGAAAATTCTAGACGAATTCCAATTTCCACATGTAGAGGAATGTAGTATCACTATACTATTCTTGTACTCTAAAATAACATTTATCTTTAAAAATTTTTTTGAAAATGCATTATAATACAGTATTATGTATAATTGTGCATAATATGCCCTCTATTCAATCATTTTTAGTTAAAACAGAATTGATAAACATCAGGATAAATTGGGGGAGAGAGTGGAAATCCTCACCTTGAGCCTGGCAAGTCTTCCAAGTCAAGAAACTAAATGATACTTCTTTCAGTCCTATCTCTGCCTAAGATTTCCCACGAGAAAATGACATCAAGCTAATTATACCTTTCTTTTTGTGTATCTTGTTGCTTCCAAATACAAGTCTTTCTTACTTCAGTTTATTAATATGGACTTAGTTTATTAACACTCACATTTCAAAATCTGCAGCTTGCATGAGAATATCCTTGAAACCTTCTTCCTACATTATCCATTTTTCCTTATTTGCAAGGCATTTGTAAAGGACTTTTGAAATGCAAGTGTTTATTCCTTAGTTTCATTATACAAGAGAATAATGTCTCCCCTTCTAGTTCTTTTAGTTCTTTTCGGGGGGTTGGAGAAAAGAAGTAAATCTAAGGGCATTACATTTTCCATAAATCCTGGGATGCAAATGGTTCACTTTAAGTGGGGAAATACAGTATTTTTTCATTGCAGAATTTTTTGAAAATACAGAAAAGTAAAAGGAAAAAAATTAAATCTCCCACAATTCAAGAAAAAAATATTATTGTGTATTTCTCAAATACATTTTCCTATTCAGATACATATTTTCACATTTATATCCTGCTTTCATTAATGTTAGGTTACGAACATTTTCCATCATTAAAATTTCTTCATAAGTCTCTTTTTACATAGCTGCCTAACATTCTTCCGGTTTATTTCCTATTACTGATTTATAATACTTTTCATTTCCACCAGAATAAATTAAAATGGATTTAAAAAGCCTTGCAAATAAATCTTCTGTACATTCCCAAACAGATTACAAATGGAATCAGTTAAGATTGCTAATAAGAGGCGGGCCATGGTGGCGCAGTGGCAGAGTTCTCGCCTCCCATGCCGGAGACCCAGGTTCGATTCCTGGTGCCTGCCCATGCAAAAAAAAAAAAAAAAAAGTAAAGACTGCTAATAAGTTTTTGGGTACCATTCTCTTAGAATGATGAAGAAACGGATACTTCTGTTTCGGGAAAGCGACCTAATAAGCAAGTAAAAGAAACATACAACATTTAATCTTGGATATTTTAAATACTGAGAACAAAGACATAAAAGCACTTACTCTGAAACACGAAGAATATTCTCTTTCCCTTCTTCAACGGATATGCTGACGCTGTCTTTCACATGTTCTACTGTTAGTAAAGCTCCTAAAAATAATGGAATGGAAAGATTTATTTCTCTTTATAAATAATGCAGCATTGAAAACTTAAATAATAAAGCTATAAGGATGAGTCAACAAATCAATGTTAAGCTCTGCAAGCAGTAAACTCTTCCTGGCAGTCTGCAGACAAGAGGTATAAACTGTTTTCTATTCTGGAGAAATCAGAATCCACTCACTAGCATAGTCCAACTTCTTTAGAATGTGCTCAGGTTCCAGTTAGTAATAATGAAATCAGTCTTTTTCTCCTCAGGAGACAAGAAGATTTGAACACTGCCTTGTGTAATAACTACTGAAACAGTGTTTGAGAGACAGTACTATGTGATGAGCACTGTGCTAAATGCTGAAGAGTCATAATTTCTAACCTCTGCAGTAACCTTAAGAGGTAGACACCTTCATCCCCATTTTACAGAAGAGGAACCTGAAGAACACAGGAGTTGCGTAACTAGTTCACAGTCCTTGATTAAATATATGACAGGGTCAAGATTTGAATGCAGGTCTAATGAAGCCCAAGGCGCTAATCTAAAATGCACTGTAATACCATCTCTCAACTCGTAATGAATTTACTAACTTGACTCAACCTTTACTCCTTAATTTAGCTACGATGGATAACTAGTACCTAGATATTGGCTTCAAAATCACACTCCAACAGTGACAGAGAAAGTATGAGCCTAGAAAGCAAAAAAGTACTCAAAAGAATAATAGAGATATGTGAAAAAGACACTCAAAAAGACATAGAAGCCATGTTGGAGGGGCTCCCATGGGTAAATAGGGCAACTCAGGCCAAAATGCATCAATTGTGGTGGTATAACCATAACATGGAATACTATTCAGCAATTAAGAGGCATGAACTACTGTTCCAGGCAACTAGATCAGTAATTCTTGAAAGTATTAACCTAGGTCCAAAACAACACAAATGAAATGATTCAATGTATATGAAATTCTAGAAAAAACAAAACAATAGCAACAGAAAGCAGATCAGTAGCTACTTGGGGCCAGGGCTGGGGAAAAGGGATTGACTGAAAAGGGACAGCAATGTGGCGGCAGTTACACAACGATATTAATCTGTCAATCAACTTGAATACTAAAAATCAGTGAATTTTATTATATGCAAATCAAAACAAAAAATAAAATGAGTGAATTTTATCATATGAAATCATAACAATAAAACTACTTTAAAATGTTTGAAAACAGAAAATCAAAGTTTATAATGCAGATCATAACTCAGTGAGTCTTTGTGATAGGATTTCTTTAATGGGCAAAAGTGAGCATTCTTCTTACAGAGAAATACCAATTAAGAAATGTAAAAAAAATGGTGGATTTGGAAGGTCACCATATGGCAATCATTTTAACAATAAAGCTGGGCAGCAAGCATCAATGGATCCTGAAATTAGTGGGTGAAGGTTTAATAGGGAGAAGGAAGGGCCTGATGGTCCCAAAGTATCTCTCCACAAAATGTCTGCTGATTGCAAAAGGAAAACTCTGCAGGAGGAAAATGAACAGAAACTATCATAAGTAATCAAGCTTACAGCCATTAATAATAGGAAAATTAAATCATGTACCACATGATGGACTGCAAAAAAAAAAAAGAATTCCTTCTGTGCTATTTTACCAAAGATGCACAGCCTGAATCCAGCTATGAGAAAACATCAGACATGTTGATCGGGGGACATTCTTTAAGTCAGTGGTTTATAACGTACAGAAGAGTAAAAGCTACAAAAATCAAGGGAAGGACTAAGAATCTTTTGGATAGAAAGAAACTGAGTAGACAGGACAACCTAGTGCAACAAAGCATCGTCCTGGATTTGGATCCTTGCACGAGGAAGGATATTGTTGCATCAATGATGAAACTTGAATTAGGGTCTGCGGATTAGATAAAATAATTGTATCAATGTGTATTTCCTGATGTTGGTGGTGATGTGAGGTCAGAGGAGAGTTTTCTTGCTTGTGGAAGATGCATACTGAAGTATTCTGAGGTGGTAAAGCATACCTGCAGCGTGCTCTGCGGTAGTACAGAAAAAGAATTCTTTGTTCTATTCTTGCACCTTTTCTCTAAGTATGAAAGGCAAAACAATCTTTTTCTAAATGTTTTATCTAATTTTACTGATTATTTTAAAAGAAAATATATTTGAATTAAACACTAGGGAAGAATTAAATCACAAAAAAATGGAAAGGGAGGAAAACCAGGAAATTAACGTAAATTCTATACTCATCTACAGTTCAAAATGACAAGTATCTCTAAGACTCTCTTCATCAATGAGAGGGAAGGGTAAGGGGTATGGTATGTATGAGTTTTTTCTTTTTCTTTTTCTGGAGCAATGCATATGTTCTAAAAAATGATCACGGTGCTAATAAGAACACAACAACGTGATGTTATTGGGAACCACTAATTATATACCATGTACGGCATGTATGTGTGTAAAGATTTATCAATTAAAAAAGAAAAAAAAGGCGGGCCATAGTGGCTCAGCAGGCAGAGTTCTTGCCTGCCATGCCAGAGACCCGGGTTCGTTTCCTGGTGCCTGCCCATGCAAAAAAAAAAGATTCTCTTCCAGATATTGGCAGGGTGTGGGTTCTGAGTTCTATACTTCACTAAGAAAACAGGTCTATGATTTTCAAGGTGAAATTCTTATTAACATTAGTAAGAATATTCGCTATTTAACTGAGTACCTAAAACATGTTAGAAACTTTCCCTACACTGTCTCATTTAACTCGGACAACCCACCCTCTGCGGAAGACATTATTCCCCCTTTCCTAAACAAGGAAATTGTGGAAGTAACTTGCCTAGGTTCCACAACTAGTGAGCGGCAGCCAGGACCGCACTCACCTCCAGGAACCCAATACTCCAGCTCTGGACAGGAGGCTGCGCTGGCTACTGCCTTCTAGCCCACTGAACCAAGCTCGCTTATGCTGAGCTTCACTGATTTCTGTGACGTGAGTCTCTAATTATTGGGAACAATGTGTTAAAACAGCATTTTAAAAAATACCTAAAATGGCTACTGAATTGTGTGTTTGTTGCAACAGACTGAGACCACCACCAAAGCCGAGGCTGTAAGGAACAAGCCCGACAGCAGGGCCAGCCGCCTTCCACGTCCCCCACTCCGCACGCCCTAAAAAGCACTGTGCCTACATCACATACACACAGTCACATTCACACATCAATAAGCTACTCAAATTCTCACACGCAATTTCCCAAAGCACTGAAAGAGCAGAAATTCCAAGCTGTTTACCCTCAGGAACTTTGCCGCGATGGAACAACCAACGCCACCGCACTTAGCGACGTGAGGAAGGTCACCGGCCCGACGTTTATTTTCCCACATCCACCGGGTCCGGTGGGGCCATCCCACCAGGCTGCGGACTGCACCCCAGACTGCCGGTAACAACCCCAACACCTTCAACTAACAACAGACTGAGATTGAGATCGGCTGAGATCATAAATGCTTCCAAGACCGTCCACCCGGCCTCCTGAGCCCAAGGAGACGTAAAGAGAACAGAACTCGAGTCCGGCGGCTTGCGGGTCTTTTCTGAGAAGAGGGGGAGGGTACGTGGTAAAATACGGGCAATCGGGGAAGAAGACTCAAAAAGAGAAGTGCAGATAATACGATTTTCAGCTTTACAATATTATTTCAATGAGTAGTTCTCGGTCTCGAGAAAATCATTTAAAAAAAAAAAAAAAAAAGAGGGGAGTCTGACGGGAGCAGCTCCTCGCGGGACAAGGTCCGCGGCGAGCCTCGCGCGCCCAGCCCAACCTCACCCGCGCCCATCTCCACGCCAGGGAAAACTGCCTCGAGGCGCAGATCCATCTGCCGGGGACGGCGGGCGGGGGACACGCAGTCTGCTCCGCGGACAGTTCGGGGGAGCCGGCACGCTCCAACCTCCTCACAGAGCCCGCCGCTGCGCCAAGCCCGAGCGCGGCGGCGTCCCCTGCCCCGCACCCTCCCAGGCTGATGCAACCCCCCAGGGCCGCGGCCTGCTTCTCTTACCCAGCGGAGGGTCTCCCGAATTCACAGTAAGGCAGAGCGTGGCCATCTCCACCGTGCCGCCGGCTGCAAGGCTGCCAGTCAGTCTGTCTGCCCGACCGTCCGAAACGTCCCAAATCCGCGGAAAGGGACACGCTGCAACGTGTGCGCGCGCCCGACGCTGCCGCAGCCCTCGCCCCGCCCTCGCCCCGCCCCCGCCCCGCGCGTCTGCGGCTGCGGCTGCGGCTGCCGTGCTGCCGTCATCCGCGCGCCCTGCTGCGTCACTGCCCTGCGCCGCCTCCTGCCCTCCTGCGGGCTTCGCTGGCGCAGCCCCACCCACCCCCCCACCCCAGCTACCCGGGACTGCAAAACCGACGTGGCATCCCGAGCCGCTTGGGGAAAGAGAATGGGTTGGACGGGATTTTATAACACTTTTCAAAGCGAGAAGGGAAGTTGCCGGACCATTCTTCAGGTGTGATGGGCGTTTACGTGAGCCTGTAAACAAAACCCCTAAAACCGAATTGTCTGTTGTCTATGGCCGCTGTGTGTGTGTGAACCTGGGGAAGTTACGGAAGCATACGCATTGCACCTACCGCTGTGGTTATACTGAGGATGGGAAGAACCGTGTACATGGGCACAGAAATGCCCAAAGGGAGCAGATAAGGGACGTCTTTAAACTGTTTCCTCTTTTTTTTTTTCAAGAGAACTCATTTTCAAGTGTTATTCGTATAATTGGAAATAATGGTTAAAAGAAAGAAAAGACTTTTCCTTATAAGTGGCTTATAAAAGGCCGCTGGCTAAATTGTCTTGGTTATTTGCCTGGCTTGTGCAAGAGCGCCTTTCAAAGGGTCATCTGATCTTTCAAATTCTCTGACTTTTTAGATGAGCTCCAGGCCTATGCCTGGGGCCTCTGTTCAAGCGCAAGGGATCAAGGATTGAACCCAAAAAACCCGTCTCAGTCTCATTCCCACTCCCACTTTCTCTTAATCTCACCAAAATATCCCTGTTTTTTTCTTCGAGTGCTTAATACAATTATAAGGAAGTTATAATTGTACCTGCACCAAACCACCCCACCCCCACCCCTAAAGATGGTACACTTCTTACAGCCAGCTTCCAGAGGGCAAAGCATTGCATTAGAACCCACCCACTTCCCCTCCTGGCGCTTTCTGGTGGAGATCCAGAATCTGCATTTTATTACATTCTCCAATGTGTCTTACACGGGAAGTTGCCATAAAAGCTAGTGGATATGGTTTCAACAGCACATTGTTGTTGTAGCACATTGTTCATTCAGCAAAGTTCTTAAAACACATTCTGTGTACCAGTGTGCCACTTTACTTCCTTGGGTTCAAATTGACTTCTCTTCTGCACTTAGCTGTCCTTGTTTACTGAAAGCTATCTAAGACATCTTTGGATTCCCCATGGTGCCTGGTACTTTATAGTGTTCCTTCCTACTCAAATTGGTTGCATGAAGACCACAAAAGAATGCATATAAATGGGAAAAGACCACAAAAGAATACATAAAAGAATGCATACAAAATTACTTCAGGCAATAGAATTTAAAATTATGAAATACCTTGAGTAGGGCATGAGATTTTGTAGGTTTGTCCAGAGTGATGCCCCAATAAATCCCAGAGTGATTTGAACAGTGAATAAAAAAGTATTTGCAAAGTCCCCTTGGGATAATGGTGAGAAAGGGGGAAAATTCAACTTCCCCAAGTGGAGAATTCTTGATATTCTCACAAGCAGTGGGGACAACTAAAGCAATAGGCTGAGCCCCCAATCTTGGGGCAAAGGATAGGCAAAGCTTAATTAAAATTAGGCGTAAGACCTAACAGTCACCCCCCAAGAGAACCTCTTTTGTTACTCAGATGTGGCCTCTCTCTAGACAACACAACAAGCAAACTCACTACTCTCCCCCTGGGATATGACTCCCAGGGGTGTGGACCTCCTGGCAACATGGGACAGAAATCCTAGAATGAGCTGAGACGCAGCATCAAGGGATTGAGAAAAACCCTAGAATCAGCTGAGACTCAGCATCAAGGGATTAACAAAACCTTCACGACCAAAAGGGGGAAGAGTGAAATGAGACAAAATAAAGTGTTAATGGCTGAGAGATTCCAAACAGAGTGGAGAGATTCTTATCCATTAAATAGATACCACCTTTTTAGTTAAGACCTAACAGAGAGGCTGGAGGGAACTGCCTGAAAATGTAGAGCTGTGTTCCAGTAGCCATGTTTCTTGAAGATAATTGTATAATGATATAGCTTTCACAATGTGACTGTGTGATTGTGAAAACCTTGTGTCGATGCTTCTTTTATCTACTTTATGGACAGATGAGTAAAACATATGGATTAAAAATAAATAACACACGAAACAAATTTTAAAATAAATTTAGTAGATTGAAATGCTAGTGATCAATGAAAGGGAGGGGTAAGGGGTAAGGTATGTAGGAAATTTTTTTGTTTTCTTTTTATTTCTTTTTCTGAATTGATGCAAATGTTATAAGAAATGATCATGATGATGAATATACAACTATATGATATTGTGAATTACTGATTATATATGTAAAATGGAATGATCATATGGTAAGAATGTTTGTGTTGGTATGTTGGTATGTTTAATAAATTTTTAAAATATGAAATAATGAAATGTTTACATCATGTTTTATCTTACAAAATTTAGGTATTACTGCAATGATGTGCTAATTTTTAGAACAAATAATAGATAAAATGTTCAGTTTCTTTTTGTTTATTTTTTGCTGAGCAAAGAGGATGAGACCAGAGTTCTGGGCCAGGAGTTGACCTTGTGGAAAGTGCTGCCCCAGTGCCTGGAAAGTGCTTTAGAACAAGACTTAACATACTCTTGCCCATCAGTGACTCACTGACAAAGTAGAATTGGTTTTAGTCATTCCATGTCAGGGGCAAATTCAGGAGTATTGGCTTGTTCTTCAAGATGCTGGTTTTATGGCGATCAGGAAGCCACGTCTATAAGATGACTTGCAAAATGGAATGTAGGGGGAGAGGTTTCCCTGGGTGGGAGGCCAGGGACACATAGCACATCCATGACGAGACCCTATGCCTAGAGCCAAGATGGCGGCTTAGTGAGGACTGGGATTTAGTTCCACCTCCAGAGCAGCTAGTAAATAGCCAGGAACAGTATAGAACAACTGCTGGGGCCGCATCAGTGAACAGACATACAGCGTACCCCACTCTGGATAAAGGTGGACCAGCTGCGAGCCCACCCAGAACCGTGAGTCCCCCAAGCCGCAGCGACCGGCACCCCTCCCCACAGGCTGCTTCCCAGAGGGGAAAGGAAAGAGACTTTACTAGCAGTAGGGGCTGAGCGCAACCAAACACCAATTCTGGAATTAACTAACAAATTCTGACTACTAAAAATAGGCCTCCAGCTCAGCAGAACCTTGAGTAAAAGACAGAAAAAAGGGGGGAAAAGAAAAAAAAGGCTTTTTGGATCGAGCAGCACAAAATACTTGAAAGGGTCTGGGCCCTAAAGGAAAGGAGGGGGCACATAGGACCTGGAGATATGCAGAGCAACGTACCAAATTAAGCTCTTGATTGGCAAACCCAAGGACCGGGGGTCCTGCTTTGAAGAGGATTTTAGTTTGCCTTTCCTTTTTGTGGCTTTGTTTCTACAGCTGCAGGGCTTCTCAGGCTCCAACTGCCCCAGGCATGGGCAGAATTAAGCTTGTTTGAGAGTTGGTCTGGAGGCTGTGCCTTCCCCAGGAGAGGGGCAGGGCCCAGCTCAGGTGGAATCCCTCCCTCAAGGAATCCAGACCCCAGGATCTGGAAAACTGAAGTGATTAAAGACAGCCTATAACCACTCCTCTGTCTCAACCATGCCCCAGCAGGGAGAGTCTGCTGGCATTAAAGGTACCACATCACATTATGCCGGTGGGACCTGCAGGCAAACAAGCACCACGTACTGGGAAGGATAGGAAAAGCACAGAGCCCAGAGGCTTCATAGAAAAGTCTTTCAACCTGCTGGGTCTCACCCTCAGAAAAACTGATGCAGGTGACTCTTTACTCCTGACGGAAGGCCAGTTTGGTCAGGGAAAATCTGACTGGGGTCTGTAATACCTAAGTAGACCCTCCTAAGGGGGAAAAAAAGTACCATACAGGCAGAGCAAGAAACAAGAACTGAAACATTCTGATCTATTAAACAAAACCTGAGCAACAGGTCTAGAAGAAGCTGAACTGAATGTCAAAGAACAGACAGACAACAAACTTATCCAGCAAGAAAATCCTAGGTAAAAAAGTGAAAACAATCTCCAGAAAAAACTAATTAAGGAAATGAAATGCCTAGACACCTGCAAGAAATAATGAATCATACTAGGAAAATTGAACAGATAGCCCAGTCAAAGGAACAAACCAACAATTCAAATGAGATAGAGGAGTTGAAACAATTAATTCAAAATGTTTGAACAGACATGAAAACCTCATCAAAAATCAAATCAATGAATTGAGGGAGGATATAAAGAAGGCAAGGAACGAGCAAAAAGAAGAAATAGAAAGTCTGAAAAAAACAAATCACAGAACTTATAGAATAAAAGGCACAGTAGAAGAGATGGAAAAAACAATGGAAACCTACAATGTTAGATTTCAAGTGGCAGAAGATAGGATTAGTGAACTGGAGGATGGGACATCTGAAATCTGACAAGCCAAAGAAAACATAGGTAAAAGAATGGGAAAATATGAGCAGGGACTCAGAGAACTGAATGACAACATGAAGAGCATGAATATATTTGTTGTGTGTGTCCCAGAAGGGGAAGCGTAGGGAAAAGGAGGAGGAAAACTAATGGAGGAAATTATCACTGAACATTTCCCAACTCTTATGAAAGATTTTAAATTACAGATCCAAGAAGTGTAGCATACATCAAACAGAATAGATCCAAATAGATGTACTGCGAGACACTTAGTAATCAGAATGTCAGATGTCAAAGAGAAAAAGAGGATTTTTTTTAGTTTTTTTAATTTTAATTTTTTTAACTGTGAAATATAACGTATATAAAAAAGCAATAAATTTCCAAATACAATTTAACAAGTAATTTTAAAACACATTTTAAGGTTTGGTATGGGTTACAGTTCCATGTTTTTTCTTCTAGCTGCTCCAAAGCACTGGAGACCGAAAACATGAATCTTGAAAGCAGCAAGAGAAAAGCAACCCATCACTTACAAGGGAAGCTCAATAAGACTCTCTGTAGATTTCTCAGCAGAAACCATGGTGGAGAGAAGATAGTGGGATGATATATTTAAGTTACTAAAAGAGAAAAACTGCCAACCAAGAATTCTATATCCATCAAAACTGTCCTTCAAAAATAAGGGGGAAATTAAAACATTTTCAGACCAAAAACTCACTGAGAGAATTTGTGACCAAGAGACCAGCTCTGCAAGAAATATTAAAGGGAGCACTAAAGACAGATAGGAAAAGACAGGAGAGAGGGGTGTGGAGAAGAGTACAGAAGTGAAGACTATCAGTAAAGGTAAAAAGAAGAAAAATTATATATAACATATAGAATCCAAAACACAAAATGGTAGAAGAAAGTACTGCCCTTACTTCATTGAAAACACTGAAAAGAGAAATAGACACATCTACCATAATAGTTGGAGACTTCGATTCCCCACACTCATCAATGGAGACAACTTGTAGGCCGAGGATCAATAAAGAAACAGAGAATTTGAATAATACAATAAATGAGTTAGATTTAACAGACATTTATAGAACATTATACCCCACAACAGCAGGATACACCTTTTTCTCAAGTGCTCATGGATCATTCTCAAGGATACACTGTATGCTGTGTCACAAAGCAAGTCTCAATAAACTTAAAAAGATTGAAATCATACAAAACACTGTCTCAAATCATAGAGGAATGAAGTTGGAGGTCAATAATAGGCAGAGGGACAGAAAATTCACAGCTGTATGGAGGCTCAACAAAGCACTCTTACACAATCAGCAGGTCAAGGAAGAAATTACAAGAGGAATCAGTAAATATCTCGAGGCAAATGAAAATGAAAACACAACATATCAAATTTATGGAATGCAGCAATGGCAGTGCTAAGAGGGAAATTTATTGCCCTAAATGCCTATATCAGAAAAGAAGAGCAAAAATCAGTATATTAACTGTTCACTTGGAAAAACTAGAGACAGAACAGCAAACTAACCCCAAAGCAAGCCAACAGAAAGAAATAATGAAGATTAGAGCAGAAATCAATGAAATTGAGAACATGAAAACAATCGAGAAAATCAACTGAACCAGAAGTTGATTCTATGAGAAAACCAGTAAGATTGATGGACCCTTAGCGAGGTTGACAAAAAGAAGAGAGAGATGCAAATAAATAAAATCCAAAATGGAAGAGCAGACATAATCCCTGACCCCACAGAAATAAAGGAGGTAATGAGAGGATACTATGAACAGCTTTATGCTAATAAACTAGACAATGTAGATGAAATGGACAACTTCCTAGAAAGGCATGAACAACGAACATTGACTCGGGAAGAAATGGATGAACTCAATAAGCCAATCACAAGTAAAGAAACTGAATTACTCATTAAGAAGCTCCCCAAAAAGAAAAGTCTAGGACCAGATGGCTTCACATGTGAATTCTACCAAACATTCAAGGAAGAATTAGTACCAATTCTGCTCAAACTCTTCAAAAAATACTGAAGAGGAGGGAAGGCTACCTAACTCATTCTATGAAGCCAACATCACCCTTACACCAAAGCCAGACAAAAATATTACAAGAAAAGAAAATTACAGACCAATATCTCTAAAGAATATAGATGCAACAATTCTCAACAAAATTCTTGCAATCAAATCCAGCAGCATATTAAAAGAATCATACACCATGACCAAGTAGGATTCATCCCAGGTATGCAAGGATGGTTCTAGCCAGAGCAATTAGAAAAGAAAAAGAAATACAAGACATCAACATTGGAAAGGAAGAAGTAAAACTTTCACTGTTTGCAGATATGATATGATACTATATGTTGAAAACCCAAAAAAATCCACAACAAAACTACTAGAGCTAATAAATGAGTACAGCAAAGTGGCAGGTTACAAGATCAACACTCAAAAATCTGTAGTGTTTCTATACACTAGTAATGAACAACCAGAGGGGGAAATCAAGAAAGAAATTCCATTTACAATTGCAACCAAAAGAATAAAATATTTAGGAATAAATTTCACTAAGGATACAAAAGGCCTGTATGAAGAAAACTACAAGAAATTGCTAAAAGAAATCACAGAAGACCTAAATAAATGGAAGGGCATACTTTGTTCATGGATTGGAAGACTAAATATAGTTAAGATGTCAATTCTACCTAAATTGATGCATAGATTCAATGCAATACCAATCAAAATCCCCAAAACTTACTTTACAGAAATAGAAAAACCAATAGCCAAATTTACCTGGAAGGGCAGGGTGCCCTGAATAGCTGAAAATATCCTGAGAAAGAAAAATGAAGTTGGAGGTCTCACACTACATGACTTAAAGGTGTATTACGAAGCTACAGTGGACAAAACATCATGGTACTGGCATAAAGATGGATATGCTGACCAATGGAATCGAACAGAGTGTTCAGATATAGACCCTCTCATTTATGGACAACTGATCTTTTATAAGGCAGTCAAGCCAACTTACCTGGGACAGAACAGTCTCTTCAATAAATTGTACCTGGAGAACTGGATATCCATATGCAAAAGAATAAAAGAGGATCCATATCTCACACCCTATAGAAAAATTAACTCAAAATGGATCAAAGACCTAAACATTAGATCTAAGACCATAAAACTTTTAGAAGAAAATGTAGGGAAATATCTTATAAATCTTATAATAGAAGGTAGTTTCCTAGACCTTACACCCAAAACACGAGCATTGAAGAAATAAATAAATGGGAATTCCTCAAAATTAAACACTTTTGTGCAACAAAGAACCTTGTCAAGAACGTGAAAACACAGCCTATACAATGAGAGACAATATTTGGAAACAACATATCAGATAAAGAAAGACCTAGTATCCAGAATATATAAAGAGGTTGTTCAACTCAACAACAAAAAGACAAGCAACCCAATTATAAAATGGGCAAAAGACATGAACAGATATTTCTCAGAAGAGAAAATCCAAATGGCCAAGAGGCACATGAAAAGATGCTCAACTTCCCTCGCTATTAGGGAAAT
>PVIY010028875.1:0-32639 GCA_004026745.1 Myrmecophaga tridactyla | reverse complement strand
CATGTGAGACTATCCAAATTTCTTCTCCTTCTATGAACTCTAGTCATATAGGATTAAGGTGTACCTTAATCCAGCCTGACCTCATTTTATCTAATAACAGCCTCATAAGTCACATCTACAAATGAGCTCATATTCACAGACCCAGTGGGCAGGACTTGAACGTCTTTTTGGGAGACACAATTCAATTCATACCAGTGACACATCATTCTCATGTCTTCCCTTAGCTTGATAGACATGATTTGCTTTGGTTATTTGAACATTTTTATAATAGTCGATTCAAAGTCTTTCTCTATTGAGTCTAATACCTGGGCTTCCACAGGGACAGTCATTCTTTTTTTCTCTTGTGCATTTATGGGCTATACTGTCTTGCTTCCTTGTGCATCTTATAATTTTTTGTTGTAAATACATTTTAAAAAATATAATGTGGGAAATCTGGAAATCAAATCCTCCACCTGCACTTAGCTGTTGTTGCTGCTCTTTGTTTAACAACTTCCTTGGACTAATTCTGTGATGTATGTTTTCTTTCTCATGTGCAACCACTGAAGTTTATGCTTAGTGATCAGTTAGCTTAGTGATCAGCTAGCGCTTGGACAGAAATTCCCTTAACTGCATTGAAACAATAAGTTTCCTAAACTTTTCCAAGATTCACTGTGTGTTTGTTTGGGGGTATTCCTGCACTTTACAACTCTGTCTTTGCCTTTGCTTCCTGTTTGTGCAGAGCCTCAACGTCAACCAGAGGTGAGAAATTAGAGCCTTCTGAAGTGCTCTGGGGCATGCACACATCCATCTCAGGGGTGTGGCCTTCTAAATCCTGGGAATATATTAGAGATTTCATATCCCCTAAGGATGTCTCATTCCTCAGACTTTCCTTTTAAGCTTTTGGCTAGCTTCTTGTTTAGACAACTGGTAATGTTAACAATGTAGTTGAATTCTTTTACCCAATTCCTTGTGTTGGGACTTTACTCAAGGAGCTGATTCTGAGTCAGATCAAATAAAGACAAGTCTTGTTAATGGAGATTTTCCAAAAAGTTGCCAAACAGATCAAATAGTGACAATTTGTGAGAAAGAAACTTTCTTGAGGCTTCTAAATCTCTTCTTCCCCACTTGTAGCTCTTAGGCCTTCAATGAGCTGACTCTCAGGTCTACATTAGAGCTAGGAAGCAAGGGACAGGAAGAGATCAAGTAAAAATTTCACAGAGCTCACTGCTCTTACCTAGATTCAGTGACTTTTCTTGAATAAACACCCTTTGGATTGTTGCAAGCCATGATTTAATTTCCAATGTTCCAAAAAAAGTTCATATTGACAATTTTTGCCAGTGTGCTAATTTCATTTATGGAAAAGCAGATTTTTCAGAGGTCCTTACTCTTCTGTTCCAGAATACTTCAATCCCAATTACAGTTAATGTCTTAGAGTCATTGGCTTTTTTCAGTTCTTACTGTCCTTGACCACCACAGTTCTCCTTTGGGTCTAGTTTCTTTAACTTTAATGTATCAGTGATTTCACCTACTCCTTGGCTTTGGTTACTATCTTCCAAATATACTTCTCAAGTCCTGAGCTCACTTGTGGATTATCAGAAGATATATTTAAATTCTTGCTTGGTATCACTTCCTAATGTCCATCTGGCCTCATGACCTCAACAAGCTCCAATCAGATCTCATAATTGTAAATCAGCAACTCCAATTTCTACTGTCTTTCCTAATGTGACAAATGATTTACACTCCCAGGTGCCCAGACTGAAACTGTAGTAGAGTTGACTTCATAAAATGTTTTGCAAAAGGTATTCAGTAACAATTTCTAACGAGGGATTAAAGACGACATAAACTTTCTTTTCTTGCCCTTGTGATTTCTCAATGAATGAACTACTCTCTCATGCCTGTGGCTGTGGTCATAAGAAACAGTTGCATGTGTTTGGGAAGTCACCTCGATACACTAATACCCCCAACCCTTTTTCCAGAATCAGTAGTATCAGACATGCAGAACCCATGGCTTTCAATGTTTAATCCACTGTTCTGAAAACAAAATATATGACCAAATCCTCCTCTCACCCTAGTCACCACCAGACTGTGCCTTTGTAAGCAAACATCTTCCTTTCATTCAGCAGCTAAGCAGAATCCCCGAAATTACATGAGCAGCACCAGAAAGAGACAAGGATTTTGCCTCTGTTACAGGCTGTATCCATTTCTGTCTGGGGTGATCTGATTTGTGATAAATAACTAACAAACCAATAAAACACTCCCTCATTGATGTTAAAGCACAGAGATCAACCCAAGGGGGACACAGAGTGGCAGAGCTGCCATCAGAATCCCAAACCAGGGCAAGCCAAGTTGTGACCACCAGGTACATGGGGCATATGGAGCACCAAAGGAGGCCAACTAACTCAGACTTTTATAACACAGACAGAATGTCCTTCATTTATGCTTTGGACTTCCATAAAGCCAAAGTATTTTGCTGAAATAAGAAACATGCATGCCTATTATTAACTTATTGAAATATTTTTTTAATTTAAAGAAATATAGTACTCAAGAGAAGTTATAAAAAAGTAAGAATATGAAATCTCCCAAACTATAATAATTGTTTAATATAATTGATTTTAAAAATTCAAAACATACATAGTTCCAAATTTTGCCTAGGTAGGTTTTTTCTTTATGACTTTTATCAAAGAACAACCTTTAACTTATTAAAGAAATTTCTGATTACCACCTCCAGAAATACCAAGCCTACTCTTTGGCTGGGGATAAACACTTTTGTTTTCTGTTCCATTAAAATATCTCTACTGCACACAGTTACAGTTCAGGCTAAATATCATGATGTTCTCACTTTTTCATACCTCATCTAAATATGTACATATTGTACCGCTGAGCCCCCTTGAAACACTCAGACAGCATTTTATTTAATCAGGGATGGCCTTGGCATCCTACTTTAATAATTTTGAACCCTTCTCCTCAGTCTGATTTCTTATTAATCTCTAATGATGAGGCATCTGTGTTATCAGAGAAGTTTTGATATTTTATCACCTGGCATCTCCCAAAAGCTATGACACAAAATAGAAAACAATGGAAATAGACTCAAACCTAAGTCTATTAACACCGTCCTAGTATATGTTTACATCTATCCCTTGATATGCTAGAAAAGATAAAAACAGGCTCAAAAAAGGTTGTAAGCATATTCCCCCAAATTTCTCCTTCTTAAGGAATACTAATGAAATGCAGATCAGATTCCATTTTTCCCTTTCCCAATATATTCTATCTTCAATATTACTGGAGGAATAAGAGGAAAAGGAGAAGTACACGTAGAAAGAACAGCACCAGTAGTAATTAAAAAGGATCCAAGTTATTTTTCTATTTTCCACTAAGAAAGTATACTACCTCTCTGAAAGATTTATGGCCGTGTGGAGTTCTCCTTGAATCTGACTGAAAAGAATATTTCAAGACTTCACTCTCCTACTTTTCTTCCCTCCTCCCTCGCTATAGTATCTCAGCCTCCCTTGCTTTACTCACATTTCGATGACACTAGACATTGTAATGCCTCCAGAATCTGGCTTTGTCTTCTTTTCTACTTCATAACCACTCACTCTACCAGAGATCTTAGTGATAACCATTGCCTTAAATAAAACCTCTGAACTGACTACTCCAAAATGTGTTGCTCCACCTGGACAGCTCCCCTAAATTCCAGTTCTGACTATGCAACTGTCACTCAACAACTCCAGCTGCATGCTAAATAGGCACTTTCAAACTAATACCAAATAATATCAAAACTGACCTTGTGACATTCCACCAACTCCCTCCGACCATTGTTCAGCCAAATATATTGGGGTCACTGTGATTTCTCTCTCTTGATCTCATATTTGTTAAAATATGGTAAGAGACATGGTGATGCTTGCAAGGACACGAACATATTGCAGTCAACCACTTGGAAACCTTGCTAAGTATTAAATAATTTGTGTCATCGACACATTTATTACTTCTTTATTTAAAAAAAAATTTCAAATAATTATGTGCTCATTAGAAAGTTTTTAGAAAATGCCAGAAGGTTAAAAGAAAACAAATTCCCCAAATTTCAACATTACTGAAATTTTGAAGTATTTATTTCTCATATTTTTCCTATTCATACACATACACACAAGGGGATATATATAACAGCACAGAAGGACAGATTTCATAATATAAGAAAAAACATTGAATTATAAACATTATCATTTGTCAAAAATATTTTAATGGTGTCATTATAGTCCATTGGACATAAATATATTAATTTATTTAGGAAATGCCATAATATTGGACTTTGGTTATATGAAGAACAAGTTTAAGTCCAACATCTTCTACATACTTTCCCTACCTGTCCCATTCCATACTAATCTGTCCTGAATCATTCATCAAAAACTTCCCAGAATGATTAAACTTTCTATGGCAGATGAGGATAAGTAACGTTCTATACTTTTTTGCATTACTAGAACTTCTTGCCAATATCCCTTTCTATCAGATCTTCAATAAATACATATTAATACTAAAGATAATTTGCAAATATCCCACACTTTGCTAACAACAGAGTCACAGACGCAGTGATGTCAAGCGCTCTGTTTATTTTCAGGTTGGGGTATGGCAGTTCTGTATACTTGAATTTGGGTCTTGTTCTTTTATGCCGTCCTCTTAGTTTTCAATTTTCCCATTATTATTGAGAAATCCATTTACTTTCAATGAACGGTGAGTTGCTGAAATTACTCTCCATTATGGAAGAGTATTTTATTTCCTGGATGCCTCTGTCCTGGTTTGGGAGTTCCATTACAGGTGTTATTGATTTGGGCTGTGTTGCTTTCCCTGAGCTTCTGCCTGCACCGGCCATCTGACTGTCTGATGATGAGTATATCACACACTGAGTTGTTTGCCTGTATTTTATTTCACAGAAAAATACAGATTTGGAAGTAAATTCGCTGTTAGGAATTAAAAAAAAAAAAAGCTTTGAAAACTTTTTGTAATGTGTTTATATATGACTATAATTTATGTGTGAAGAAGAACCATAAGCAAAAAAAGAATGAAAAACCTTGAGACAGTATCTCGTCTACCCCAGAAACACACACACATCTATGACAGATGGTGAAGGATTGCAGGGACAGGCATGGGGGGCAGCTGAGAAGTCAATAATGATTCTTTGGGAAAGTTTCTGAGCAGCATGCTAATTTTATTATCAGTCTTTTCAATAAATCTTTATTTCCCTAACTGTATTCATGATAAAGAATTTTTTTTTTTAAGTTAAGGGTTTTAGTAATGACTTCATGCAGTCTTTTACTTTTAAGGATAAAGAAATTGGTTTTCCAATTCAGCGAAGCAGTTACTGGTTGACACTGGACTCTTTGTACCTGAATCTACTACCTCTACGTTTCAATTATATTCAAGTACTGAATCTCAAGTTTATGTTAGGAGGAGGCCTCGGCAATCATCCCCTTCAGTCCCTTTCTTTTATTGCTGCTGAAACTAAGGCCCAAATATATTATTTGCCACAAGTTGCTAGGGCACTCTCTACTTCACCTCCCTTTTCCTCTTTCACACATCTTTCATTTCTAATTTTCCCTACTGGAATTATAGAATAAGTTCAATTCTACACAAATAAATAAGTTCAATTCAACTCAGCCAAAAACAAAGTTCTGAATTCTGAATTCTGTCCTATAAATATTACGGGCAAAGTAATTATTATAACAGGACTGTTTGCTGCCTCTGTCAAAATAGAAGCTGGCAACCAGAGCTAGGCTTATTATGTGTGTGTGCTCACTGGACGGAAAAAAAAAAAAAAAAAGATAGATTGTCAGTATCTCCTTAGGCTTAAATTGGCAAGTGCGAGCTCAAGATATCTCTACTACCTTAACCAAGGTAATTCCGTTCCTTCACAGTAGCACTAGAAGTATAACCCAGAAACCTTGACATTTCCTTCCTCTTCATTTCTCAGCACTGCCATATTCAGTCACTGGAGTCTCACACTCATGTGAACGGGGTTGTTGAGAGATTGTGAGGTTTGTGTAAGAAAGGCTGATGAAATTAGACATGGAGTGGAACTAAGAATATGTATTCCTGAGCATGTGAAAGGAACAGCATCTTGTTTAGCCAATATGTGTGCTATGGACATGTGATGCGGGGGCACTCAGGGTTAGCACAGAGTTGCCATGTGCATCCAACACAAAGTCACAACCACCACATATGCTCAGAGGGAAGACTCGGGTGGGGGCATAAGTAATAATCCAGGACATTAACGTTGTAAGAAGATTTTTAAAAATTGTGTCTATATTACGAAGGCCTTTCTTTTCACTAGGGGAAAAAAATAAGCAACAGTGAACCAATGAAAGCAAGAGTGACCATCTCTTCTCCACCTCCCACAACAAAATAATTCAGATGATCAAAACTTTGCACTGTATCTTTTTAAACTGCTCCTATTATCTCCGATTTCTTCTAACCATCTCAGGGCTACATTAATTTTTCCACAAACGCACTCTTATCATCTGCCTTCTTTCCATGTTAGTCCCATTTGTAAATTCAGAGGCAAGCCCTCCATTCCCCCACCCATCTCTGAGGGCAAGCAGTGGCCCTTTAAAACAGACTGCGGTCTAACACAACTGCTGCCTGGGATTACAGGTTTTCTTTGCCTTGTGTCTTGGCGTTTCTGAATTCAGAGCATAGCCTGGGCTCGTGTTCTTGCAATTACTCTTGCTGAATGACTCTCTTCCAGATACCTGTTTTCCAACTCCAGTTCTGCTCTCCCTAAAATCAGATTAATAGGCTCGCTTGTTTCCCCAGTATCTGACCTTAGGTTGTGGCTTCTCTTTGGCTTACGAGTTGGTTCTGTCATTCCAAGTGCCACACGGCACAGGCTCTGTGACTTTCGTCTCCCAATCAAACAAAAACTCTATACACTCACGTTTAAACTCCACAATCTTGCTCACCTATCAAAACCTTTAATTCATTCGCTCCCTTTACTATTCTCCCAAACAGACCCAATGCGCACCTCTGCAGCTTCCCTCTCTGAATTACCCGAGATGGGAAAGCCCTAGGCAGAATTCCATTTCTTCCTGTCATAACTGTACACCTTCTACAAGGCTGGATTGCGAAAGCCCACTGTTTCTGACTACAGCCAGAAGTAAACACTCAGTTTTCAAAACTTCATCATACTGAGCAGAACAGGGGAACCAGACGGCCTGTGCTTGAATCCCTGCTTCTCTACCTGCACACCAGCTGAATACTCTGCATGAATTTCTTACTTCTTAAGCTGCCGTAAAATAATCTGTAGAGTGGGTACGACTGTAGCTCCAAGGTCATAGATATACTGGAATAATGAACTGAATTTATGATGGAAAGTACCTAGTATATAATTTGTCCCCAATAAATACTAGCTATTATAATTACTCTCTCAAAGGTATTTTTAGTACAAAGTAAAGGAAAACATTTGTTGATAAACAATACTTCTCTTCTTTTAAGGTTTTTAGGGCATAGACAACTTCACAAATGTTACATTGCATCAAACTAAAACGATTAATTAATTTATTCATTCACTCAACAACTACATGTCAGGCAATGGAGCAGTATAGCTCTATCGATGAACAAGTGAACAAAAGCCCTCTGATGGGAAGCAGTATGCTTAACCCTGGGTCTGACTTGTCCACGCGCATGTGTGTGAGCCTTTGTGAGTGGGATTTAACACACGTTTCATTTGGCTTCCCTTTGCAGCCTGGACACATACCACTCACATCCCTCAACACTGACATATAAAAAGAGTTACACAGAGATGTGTAAGCCAAGCAAAAGTCTTTTTTTGCATTATCGGCATTTTTCTCATTAAAACGCTTTACTTATTTCATATAATCGGCATATCGCTCTGAACGGTATGATTTCTGAAAAAGATGAGTCATCATGAAATTTTTCAACAACAGAATCAGGTGAGATACTGCATGGTGAAAACGCAGGGAGTGGGGAACTGGCACAAAGAATACATACGACTAATATTATAGTGAGCATGACCCACCGCCCCCATAGAAGAGGGGTACAGTGGGGGAACACTCTGCCTCTCCCCATCCATGCCTATGGGTAAAAATGAAATGCTGCGTAAAAACAGCACTAGTTTTCAAAGAACTTTCGAACTATGTTTATAAAGATTTCTGCTGGCGTGGGCTGGAGGGAGACGCGTAAGTGCATCTGATATTCTGGAGAAATTTCAGGTCTCAACTGGTGCCATGCCAGTTTGGATTTCAACCCAGCCTCTGGAGGAAGTTATATTTGCAATAGGAAAGCCATGTTTACAAAGAATGACTGACTCAGCGCGCAGTCCTCGGGGGGAGCACGTTATTTAGACGCAGACAAAATGAAGAACAACTGTCAAGATTCCAAAAACAGGGGGTGAACAGTTTTGGATTTCAGGAATAAGCACAGGATGTGAAGTGACGACAGAAGGGGCTGAGACTGATGAGTCTGCCAGGTAGCCTCTGCCTTCAGGGACATGTGTATGTGACCAGCCCTTGGCTCTACTACAGTAGGTATTGCTGCCCATCACTGGCAATCTGCCTGCACATGTGGAGGTGCAGATAAATTTAATTCTTTCCCTTAGGGCAGCGTGTATCTACTGACAGTAATAATAGTACCTGAGGGTGGATTTACTCTTCTAAATGATTATTTTAAACAAGAGGACTTTTCACAGAACCTTAATTAGAGAATTCGCATGCTTGGAAATATTATCCTTTCTTAAGGGAGTAAAATAGTCATCTATTGCCTGTAAAGTCTACTGTATTTTATTGAAAATTATGTGTGTGTGTGTATATATATATATAAAACTGTAGGATAGTATAATTTATGATAACATTTAACAGGAGTATAATTGTATTTTATATATTTACAATTGTGCATGCATATATAGTATTGCAAAAGAGCCTTACATGAAATTGTTCAAGTTTTATGCAGTTGTCTCAAAAGAGACTTTAAAATGTTAATAAATAAGATAGTGGGTAAATGTTAAAATAAAGTGTTATTTTAAAATATGTTCACAAGCAGTCTTCAGACATTCATCCTATACAATCACTCGCAATGAACTCTCATTACAGAACCAGTCCCAGACAAGTGTGCAAGAGAACGACATAGCACCCCTCGCCCGTGGCTAGCTAGAGTGACGTCCATATCTACTAAATGAAAAACACACCACATAGTCTCATACAGATGCCGGAGGCAGAAATACAAACTCCAGAAAAACGTTTTTCTCTCCCCAAGCAGCAATACTCTTCACCTAGAAGCTAAATCTCATCCTGGTTGAGCCCAATCCAGCCCTGACGGGGAATGCCTTAACAGGCAAAACACCGGCGGGTGGGATGAAATTAAGAAATGTTTTATGAGATCTGGTGTGTAGAACCCTTGTGGGAGGGCTGAGTGCCACATGCCACCTTCATTCGCTGGACAAGGAGCATGCCTCGGCTTCTGACCCGCTTCCCTACGCCGCTGCCTTGCTGGGTTAGGGGATCTGACAGCAGCCCATTTAACCGAGGCCTGGACATTCTGTCTGGTTGTTTCTGAGGGGCTGGGGAAGTTGTTGTTGTTTTAAAATACCTTTCTCACCCACAAAACGGGCAAAATCTTTGCTGCACCCCCAGGTTTAGCTGGAATTCTACTTAAATTGCTGGATTACGTAAAATCTCCTGTTCCTCTGCTTGCAGGCATTCCCAAACACCTGGACGCTGCTTTCTAGATTCTTCTGGGCACTTCCACACTTGCTCCCCCAGTAAGGAACCAGCCCCAAGGTTTTCTCAGGCCCCTTCCTCTCCTGCTATGCCATCCTAGTCTCCTCCTTTCCTTCACTAGTCAGTACTGCTGAGGCTCTAACAGTCTAGGTTACGTTCCAGCCTGTCTGAGTTATGACACAAGCAAGGTTATTAAAGCTAAAAGTTTTAAAATCACATGTGGATTTTATGGACCTCATGCTGTCAGTATAGACTAAAGTCATCAACCAACTGCTGTTCTGGGGGATTTTGCTCCTGTATGAAAAGTGAGTGTTAAGGCTTCTCAGCTTCCCTGATTCCACTCACTCAGAGCATCCACTATTGGTCATTTTTTTTTTATTTAAAAAATAAAATTTAAAACTAGATGAACCATTCCAATTTTATGATATGCAATCATTTGTGAATTCTGTTTTGTGAACAGTACATCTAAATACTGAATACGATAAAGTGAATATGGATTAGTAACCAATTTTTAACAAAAATAAGATACCAGAATGAAAGAATATTTCCTTCATGGTAAAGAAAAACTTCAACATATCTCTTTGGAGGAAGTAGCATGGATAATTCAAACCACTGAACATCTATTTATTTAGTCATTTATTTGGTCATTTATCTTAGTTTCAATATCATGAAAATTACACCGAACGCTATTCAATTTATAGTCTCCAAGAAAAAAGAAGACGGCTTAGAAATTGTTTAAGAAATCCTTGTAGAATGGTAAAACTATCTTTCCACTAATAGATTAAACAGTGTATAATAAGAGAGACATGGAATATTTTTAAAATTGTTGCTGAAGTCAAAATAGTTTTTCGATGCAGGAGTTTTAGGTGATCAAATTTAGGCACCATTTACTTTGCTGCCTATTAAATATATTTTTCAATTATTTTAAAAATAGGGCGGATGTTCATTTGGTCCTTACTTCTGGTAGGTAAATTTCTTCCTTAACTAAAGTATAAAACTCTTCTAATACTTGAGAAAAACTTGATTATTGAGATAAAAAATAAAAATCCAACCAAGCGTTTCTTTTGTAGCTCATCCATATCATTTGCTTTTCAAAAAAGAAAATCTGATTCAATAATCTTATACATAAACTAGGGTTGACATCAAAGTAACTCTGATACTGAACTGTAAAATAAAACATATGGAGAGTGCTCAGGGCGAATAACCAACAGTCCTTCTCTTTTCTAAGAGCCCTGCAATTTCGTCCAGGTCTCCTCCCCATCGCTGCCTCCAGGAGGTACGTCGTGATGCTTCTGATCATGGCACTGATGTGGAAACTGCTGGTAGTCTTGTCCAGTCTGATTACAGGCGGATTTACTTTTCACAGTTGGGAAAGAGGTTCTCTGTCTCCCCAGAACATGAGCAGAAAACCACATCTCCCTAAGTCATGCTTTCAGTCATTTTGCAGCCACAATGGACACTAGTAAGAAAAAGCTAATACATCAAAGACGGCAGAGCAGAAAGGTGGAAAGTTCCCAGGGATTCTTGAGCACCGACCTATTCTAGAGATAAGAAAAATCCATATTGCTTATGCCAGTTTCTTCAGGATTTCCATTACTTACAGCTCAAGACATCCTAACTGATTCAATGTATTAAAGAAATAATCCAGTTGATAATTCAAATACAGATTATTTCAGATACTGAGCTGCGTCTTGTGGTCTAGTATTCCACAAATAGTATCTTCTAATGTCTTAATTTTTAAAAAATCAGCTTTAAGAAAAGATTCATTGTGAAGCATGGGAAACAGCAAAGGTGCTTTCAAAGGTTTATGGTTATAGTCACAAAACAAAAACTTTAATGAACTGTTGAATCAAATGCTTAGGCAAAACAAGTCTTACTATCGATCAAGATGAAAAATGATTAAAATGGAATAAATTCTACTTCTTACACTGATAAAATTTAGTGAACGAATGATATCTATATTACATAATAAATACTCATATATTATTAGGAGGTTTATAGTTACTATGCTGTAAACTATTAACCTTAAAAATGTATCTTCTTTCTACAATATGTCCAGACTTAATAGAAAAATTCAAATTAAGAGGAATGCCTTTCTGCATTAAAGGAGTAATAGACACTAACTCTCAGTTAGTCTACTGAAAATATTATCTCCAAGTGTGAACTTTATTTAAACTTAAGCTGGTAATAAGATAATCGAATAAGCACAAATCAGGGCAAGTTCCTCGATCTCTTTTACCTGTTCTACTCATAAGCAACACAAGGATAATAACCCTTGTACGAAGTTGTTACAGAATTAAATGACCTACATATATCACATGGCAAGTGATAAATGTTTTTTCCTATATTTCCATTTCAAATTTTAGGCATATCTTTTTAAAGAAACACAGCATACCTCAGCGCACACACACTCGCTCAGTACATTCGTACACACACAAATACATACTTTTCTCATTTGTAAAAAAAAAAGAAAAGAAAAGAAAAGTAAATGGAGAAAGAGAGAATACAGAGACTTTTGGCTTCCAACTTTTGTTTCGATTATTCCTTCTGCATGGCAGATCTTCCACTTTTGTCCTATGTTAGAAAGAATTTCCAAAAAGAATCCCTGACTGGCTAGGCAAGTCCATTCTCATTCCCAGTTCCTCCAAACTTTTGCATACCCTGTGATATTCGTGATTTAGTGGACTGCGCTGCGAATTTCCTTTTTTACAAAACATAAGGTATGGGGAGGTACAGAGACCCAGAAAAATGGTTCTGACTTCTAAGTGCTATTCTAAGTTAGAGAGAAGTCTTACTACTGTATGTAAGTTACTTATACATTGGTAATGTCTTCACATAAACTTAAAGCTCTGTGAATCATGGACTTTTATCTTATGCATGGAAATTCTCCTAAGTCCTAGCCATTTTGCTTGAATTAGAAATATTTGTGATCACGCTATTATGGTATGATAAACATTTGAATGTGTTTTTTTTAAGATTATTGAACTTTGTTTGGACAGTTTTTAAAAATCTGACCTAATTAACAAGATTCAATCATTTAAGATGTTCACTAGATGAACTGGTAGTATTCCTCAGTTAATGTGTCAACTCTGCTGAGCTGGCTGAAAAAGGCTTCAGGCAAAAATCCCACCAAAACCTACAAAAGGCAGCTTTATTTTCTCCTTACGTCTCCTGATACGAAGAGTTCACCACCTCCACTGGTATTGCACAAGGCAGGCAGCCTGAACTCGGAGAAGATAACTGGCTGGGGTGAGGCATATAGACTACATACCCAAAAGATTTTTTCTCAGTATAAAATTAACTGGCCCATATACGAATGGAAACTGAAACTCTGCTCTCAATAGCACAATTTAATAGTGTGAACCCACGGAGCAGCCAACTCATTTAAACTTCTGTATAAGAATCAGATTTTCCCAAATTTGATTAGCTTTTTGACAAAAATGCTCTTGATTTTTCTGATTATTTTCAAATTTTTCTTTCTAGCTCAGCATAAAACAATAACTAAAGACAGAAATTATGCTAAGAATCAAAACAATTTAATTTGCTTACCATGGTCTTAGGTTTCTTCGGAGAGCACCCTAGGAAACAATAAACAACCCTTCTACAACCGATTATTTCTCTGATTTAAAACATGAACTCTGTAACCAAACATATCGATTAAGAAATCTGCTTCTCTGCTACGTTTTATATATATAGCTGAAAACATTAATAGATAGCAATCCATAAAATAATCAATGAAATTTTGAAATGCTATGAGACTTGATTAAGATGACAATATTAAAGAAATCAGAATTATTCTTTGGGGGAGGTTTTTCCAAGCAGTTGAGCATGACTGTTAGTTAGAAAATCCAACATAATGTACAAAGACTATTCATAGCCCTGGCAAAGTAGCGCATTATTAAACCACATTATGATCCTGCGGCTAATGCAGGCAGATGTGTTATTATAGTTCTCACTGCCAGAGCCTCGGGGACTTCCCATCTCACCAAACACCACATTTGTTCACACACCCCGTGTTCACTTCCTCACGTCTTCATTTAACCATTCGACTCTACTAGAAAACAAATCCTTCTCATGCTCAGTTTCCTTATCTGTGAAATGGGGGAAAAGTAATAATTACCTAATGTGCTCGGGTGTTCTGTGGTTTAACTAATTAGAGGTTGTGAAGCCTGATAAGGCACTAAGTAGTATTAAATATCTATATAGTATGCATTTACTGGGCAACTGGTGCACCAGCTGCTTAAACACAGCTGCTCTTAATAAGCAGGAGAAAATCAGCTAAAAGCATGTGAAAAACTGATCAGGGGAAATGACATGGAAGGGGTGTTTTACAACTCATGAATTTGTTAACCTTATTTAAAAAATTAAGAGAGAAGTAATTTCATTGGAGGATATCTCCGTCTTTAAAACTCCCAGAAAGGTGAAAGTGTAGAGGGCAAAGCTCATTGAAAATATGGCCAGGAAGAATACTTTCAACATCCACGGGATGCACCAGACACTGTTTTTCAACCTCGATTTACAGCATTATCCCTCTCTCACTGTCCCTTCTCTTTATTCCACCGGTGATACAGCTCTCATGGTGTATATACATGTACAGGAGAAGTTCTTGTGGAGATGCAGGTAGATTCTATCCAGTGTGGTTTCCTCTGCAAGCCAAAGCCACACTAAGGGGCTCAGAGGATTAAACCTAAGCAGGTATTAGGAGAATCAGGAGCTGTCTATCCTTGCTGCCTCTGTGGCCCTACCAAAGTCAGGAGTCTAGGTCATCATTCTCTCCTACTCCTGTTTTATTGTTACTTCCAGGGTTCCCTACGAAGGTCCCTCAAGCCAGTGGCCTATATGAAGGTAAGCTCTGCACGTTCACCTCTGCTTCCCTGGGTTCCTGCCTTGGCTTGGCAACAAGCCTTTGATATGCTTTGTCCCTTGCCTCTAAGCCCATTTCCCCCTCTATATCCCAATGGGATATTTCTGATCGGTATGTCCAGTTTTCCTTTTTATTAAACAATTTACTTTGATCTGCTTAACCATGAATAGTACCCCATTTCTAGTTAATCCAGCCAGGTATGGCAACTCAACAATAATGTTTCCTTTCTCAAAATGAGGTATGCTCTTTACCTTTCTAGTGTGACTTTAATATTGTGCTACTAACAAAATCACTAAGATGTACTGAGTGCTTACTATGGATCAGATACTTTTATGTAGTTTACATATACTAGTTGCTTAATCTGGACACCAACTCTCTGAGGAAGTCACATTGTTACCTCTATTTTACAGATGAGGAAACTGAGGCAATGAAGACTAAGTCACCTGCCCAAAGTCACACAGCTGGTAAGTGGACCTGGAATTTGAGCCTATCAAGTCTGGCCTCTTCGCATCTCCATTCCGGCCACCCTGTGGCACCGGGCTACCCACAGTTTCTTTCCCTGCCTCGCAGATGGGACTGAGAGTATGACATAACGCCGTGGGATACAGGGGTCCACCTGCACACATGCACACGCATGTGTGTATGCGTGTACAGAGCCAACAGTCCTGTACTGTGAAACCCAAGGGCTTTCATTTCAGCAGGAATGGCTTCTCCCAAGTTTCTAATTCCAAGTCACCCACCTGAGTAAGTAGTTTTTAAGATGGACATGACCGCTAGAAATGGTCATGTCCATCTTAAAAAATACAAAACATTAACTTTTGGAGAAGATACCACCGAAGCATGTGAAATGATGGAGATAACATTTTATTAGGCAACTGAAAAAAAAAATTCGAACCTCAGTGGCAGATGAAGAGTAATACACTTCTCAATACTGGTGATGCGATTTTTAGCATCATACTGGATAATACTCGATTCAAATAGCAAACAACAACAAAAACCTGGTCCTCGTGCCTAAACACACAAAGAAATGAGTTCAATACTAATTAAATCAAAATCAAACACATTACTTTTGGCAAATAAACCAAATCATTTGGTCTATATTAAATACTACAAAGACGCGCATAGAAAGTTGTATCTACTAGGCCACTTGGAACCAGTGGGCTCCTGGACAAAACTAGTTACTAGTAATATGGGCTCTAATATGCTCCCAGGCAAAAATTACTTCTCTCATTTCAACATCATATTTTATCATCAGAAAGTAAAACCTTTAGTGTTATGCCACCTGCCACCTATCAAAGATGAGAAGCTATATTTAGGGAGAATGTATGTAAGCCATCCTTTGGCATTCCACTGGTACTTTAAATTTTATTGCATTCAAGATCAGCTACTATAAATTTATGTATATGAATTAGAATAGTTTTGTCCTTCACAGAATCAACTCTACTAAGCACACACTTCATATCCACTGAATATACATCTGAAACACATTTTAATAATATGCCTCTAATGGATTTTTTGCAGGTTATATATGAAATTTGGTGCTTAAGATTATATAAAATATAATTTAGGACATTTTCTATTATATAAATTCATATCCAGAACACAAAAAACCTACAATATTCAAATTCAGACTGAATAAATCTTTCTGGAGAGCAAATCATTGTTTCAAAAAATGCTGCTAAAGTACATTTTTAATGTGGATTATAGGGATGATCATAATAAAAATAGAGATTCCTTCTTCTATGTGACTTTGTTTTTCATTTACCTGTCTTTTTCTTATCACAAAATCAAATTATGCTTGGATGTGCCGATACCAAATTACCCTTATAAGGGCAAAGAGCCATATTTCCCCAATGTGTCAATCCAATAGTGAAACTGGCAATATCAGAAGACTGAAAACCCTACGGAGACATAGTGCAACCGAGAAATAGGATTTAAGGGATGATTTTGATTACTGAATCATTACATAGATACTTCTTTTTGCTTTCTGGCATATTGGAGTAGATAGGGGGAAATACCTGAAATCTCTAAACTGTCATCCATTTTCCTTGATCTCTGATATTGATTGTACAGCCTTTATGTTCTGCCCTGTGACCGAAAAGCCTTGTCACTAACCTTCATTTTTACCCAGTTATCCAGTTCTTCAATGTTAGAGTCTTGTCATCACTAAAGACAGCCCCTAATGTTTATTAACGAAGGGTCTTTGGTCAGCCGAGAACTAACCCACTCCAAATCTAAAGTTCTCTTGATAACAGAGACTGGATCTAACCAACGTGGGCCCATCTGATGTGTGCAGTGGCTCAGACTGTACCCTACAAGTCACCTGGACCCCATGCCGCCATTTTCTTTCCTACGTTCCGAGACTAAGCATGCCATCAGTCTGTGCGTGCTCAATAATCAGATCACTCTAATTACATCATCTGGGGCCACTGTGCTCGTTATCCTAAACCCTGCCCATCTTTTCTCTAATAAAACTACCCAAATTATTGCAGCTCGGGGAGACAGATTTTGGGCCGCTATGCCATCTGGTGTCCTACTATGCACACTAATCAAATCTTTCTCTCTTTGAAACCCTGGGGTCTTAGGAATTGGTCATTGAGTGCATCGGGCAGAAGAATCCACCACTTTGTCCACTAACAATAAAATATTCCAGCGAGGAGCAAAATGAGAATAGAGCCTTGCAGAAATCTACTAGTTGGTTATCTCGGGGGAAATAAAATCATATTAATATTGTTAATAATAAAATAATCTTAACAGCTTACTGCAGGCCAAATACCTATATATCTGATAAACAACCCTCATGGTCCACGCTCCCGTACTACTTTCTCCACCTGTGTGTTTCCTCTTTAGCCCTTTCAGCTTTGAAGCTTTAAAGAAGGAGATCCTGTCCCTCCCCTCATCTCAACCTCAAACTCCAGCTATGGCAATTCGAGATGAGGAAGCATTAAAATTAAATTCAGTGGGAAAAGGGGGGCCGGGTTTAACAAGGTCAGGAAGAAAGCCTAGTATACTACCTTAACTTGAGAATGATATTTCCCAGTCTTCAGTTTATTTCAATCATCACATTTGTCATTTTGTTCCTTTCCCTATAAATGAAGTTTAACAGATGCACTTTCCTTCCCCCACTGCAAGGTGAGTACCTTGGAAGCCTTGCGATTGGTCTCTCTGAAGTGCAGATTGTAAAGACGGGAACACAAATCACTACCTGCTATTGCTTTTCCAAAGAAAAATGGAAGAAGAAAAAAAAAAAGTCCCTGAAACATGTGTTGTAGTAACCTGGTTATAGCTCTATTTTCATTTCCATTTATTTGAGCTTTATCTCAGAGCAGCATATGCCAACGGAGCTGCTTAATCCAGCCCAACAGCTTCAAGGAATAACAAGGTTATTTTCTGTAAAGACATCACGGTGCTGTGTGTGTGCGTGAAACAAGGCCAAGTAGACTATTCTATAGGAGACAAAACTAGGAATCACAGCCTTCCCAAAGCTCACTCCTCTCTACTCAGTGGGCTACAGTATGACCTTGCACAGGTTAAATAATTAATTACACATTTTCTTGGTTTCTTAATTTGTAAAAAATGCCTGTCAACTTTATAGATAACTGTGTGTGTGTGTGTGTGCTCAATCACAGAAAATAGCTTCAACATGAGGCGATGTATTTTTTTCTATTTCTCTCCTTCTTCATAGTATGAAGTAGTACACAGGACACAACACAGGAGAACCTCAAAGGCTGGTACTGAAATTCTGATGAAGAAACTTACCAGAACTATGAAATGTATAACAACTTTGAGCCTAAGTTTCGCCACCTATTAAAATATACAGAATTTGTACTTAACAAATTTTAGTGAAAATTAACATAAGAATAAATGTAGAAATCCATCCCGGTGACCTGCACCTTTCAGGTATTCATGGGATTTGTTTTCTTCAGGTCCCATCCCTTGCCTAGAGATGTATTTTTCTCATTGCACCGGATTTGTTTTCATGGAAACATTTAAATTCATCCAACTTAAGAAAAGCGTTTGGGTATTGATATAGGTCATATATGAAGTGGGAAGCCATTCCTGACTTCAGGAAGTTCACAATTAGGGAAGAGTTGGGGGAAAGGCGAGTATATGCAATCCAGCAACAAATCTATGTTTTTTTTTTGTTCTGAAATGTAGAAGAAATGTCTTGGCCTTATTTGAAAGTCCACTTTAGAGGATTCTTGAAGAAAGACTGCAAAGTAACTCACACGACTACATATTTCTGGGGAAGGAGGAAGTTAAATAAGACAGGAGACAGAAGTGGAAAGTAGAAATAACCCATTTAAGCAAAGTGACTTCATGATGTCCCAAAAGCATGGTAAACTTCCAGTTTACTCTGAAAATTATCAGCTTCTGAATTCAGCTACCAACCATGCAATGACAGTAAAATATTACCAGTGTGGAACAGAAATAAGCTTGGGAAATTTTGATTATTTCTTTCATCTTCATAAACGAAAGGCCAACATGGTTAATGTTTAGTTTTTTAATTTGTCCAATAGTCATAACATTGAAACCAAAGGTACTTATTTTTTCATCTTATGCATTTAACATACCTGAATTTAATATATATGGTATTTATTACACTGTTGGTTTCATTCAGCATGTTAAAAATTTTTTCTACATTTCCACAGTTTTCATAATTATCAGTGCTAGAGGCTACATGATATGCCAGCTTGTTGAAACATAATTTATTAAAGCATTTTATATGTTATGCATTTAGATTGTTTCCATTGTGTGAAACGATCAATTTTTCTTGCTTGCTTTGAAATATTTTCTTAGGACAAATTCCAGGAAGTACAATATTAGGTCAAAATGTATGAATATTTTTCATATACCACACACAAAAAAAATCACAACTTTTACCTGGGGTCCAATGGACTATTAAAAATATCTATCTTTTGGTTTTATGAATAATTTATAGAAGTAAGAATAAAGAGATCATGGCAAACAACTTTATTATAATCAGTGTTAAGAATTTAAGCACATCAACCTTTTCTTTAAAAGTAAATTTTGGGAAACAAACATCATAAAAGATACCCTTTTAGCAAAATGGGTTGGCCAGGTTATTGTAGCAAAATAGATGTGATAGAATCCTTCTGGTTGAATGACTAACTGGGTAAGAGTTCCATTTTTGGCATTCAAACATGTATTATTTCCCCATCAACTTTTGATTTAAGAGAGAATTCATCAATTCATCTAGGACATCACCATTTGAATATTCATGGTCTGAGATTTCATTTAGAGAATACACTTCAGCAACATCACCCAAGTCTAGAGTTCTGCTTTCTCTTTTCATTCATTTTCTGCTTCATATAACAATTGTGAAATGTCTTCCTCTGTCAATATTCTTTCTTTCGTTTTAGTCTTTTCTAGAACACTTGGAAATAAATGATGACTAATGATGACTAAATGGTGAAATAATTTATGGGATGACAAAAGAACAAAATGCTTCAAGATAGAGGGAAAATATCATCACTAAAACCCCACAATAATCATAGATTTCTAAAAGAGACCAAAACACAATACATGGCAAAATGAGTTTCTTTCTAATTAAAAATTAAAATAAATGTTCACTTTAATATTTGGAGCACCTCTAAGAAAGATATATTCACATGGTATAGCTAACCTTACAGAAGAGTTAGAATTGTTCTCAAGGACATGTAACAAGTAAAATTGCATCCAATAAGGGTTAATTGTACATGCTACATCTCTATTTTCACGTTATCAGGCCTTTAAAACAGAGACAGAAGTCATTACAAGCTCTTCAGCATCTATTACTATATATACAAGGCTATATATGCTATGCAATAATTTGTATATAATTAACAATCACATTTAATTTACTAGGTTCAAGAGGGAGGAGTTATTATTCCCATATTTTAGATAAAGAAGCAGACCCAGTGAAATTGCTTTTCTCTGTCTTTCCTCACATCATAGTTAAATGGTAGAGTGAGATTTTGAACCCAGTTCTATTTACCTGCACAGCTCAAGCTTTCAAGTGTCGGTTAGTTTTCACAAAATGTAATTATCTAGATAGGATTCTACTTGAGACAGTATTATAAACCATTCCAGAAGAAGATCTGAGATTGTGAAAATAGGAATGCACAGAGAAAATATTCACCTAAACCAGTTATCTCTGGAAAGAACAGAATATATGTAGTCTCCATATACTAAAAGCACAGAGAAATACAAGCAAGTATGCTCCCTAGAAGTGATTTTTTGCTCCAGAAACAATCTGGATTTACCTTTTTTCCTAAGGATTTAGGTCAGAATAAGGCACTCGCTTTCCTACCCAATGGTTTGCAATTCTGAAATAACGCTCTGCTACTCAACACGCTGCCTGCTGCTCTCAGCCAACTCATTGACAATGGTTCTCTCCACGGGGCGTATATTAGAAGGGGACATCAACAGTGGTGGCCTGGCTCAGCAGTGTTCTCGAACTCATGTGGTTTTAGAAAAGAAAAATGATTGCTAATATATTTAAAACCATGATAGCACAATTACTGGGTAAAGCAGGATTTTTAGCTATCTGAAATCAGCAAGCGCTTACTAAGTTATCACAAGGTATTACATTTCTTCAGCAAATTTTTTTTTAAAGCTTCTTTCCCCCTCAATTCAGCTTTCAAGCTCATACAAGGGTTAAATATGTACCTTCATGGGTGTACAGGAAAAGAAATTCTCTGACTAACCTCTTCTATATTACTTTCTTCACTCAGGCCTGCTTCTCGACTGGAAGAAAACAGTATTTTCAGAAAAGCGGTTCTCAACAGGATTTGGGGGTAGACATGGATGGCTGAGGCTTCAATTCCATCCCACCATTGCCTCGATCCTCAAATTTCCATTAACCCAGCCCCAGGTTTAGGAGACCACTATTTTGGTGATTTGAGGATATGAGAATTGGGATTTTTATGGTAATATGCTCTAGAGAAACAAACAAACAAAACTATAAGATATACTTTAAAAGGAGTTTAGCTGAGGAACCTGGGAAGCGCACAGAAAATTCCACTCTATAAAATGCATCCAGTATGCATGCCTGCTCCCCAACCCCCCTCTGTGAGTGGATTATCACTCCATGCCCTATTGTGTTTGGGAATGTTACAGGACTGGCTTGGGCCTCAGGAATATGGAAAGCAGTGACAGTTTGCCAATCAGAAGCAGAGGCTTTAGGAGGTATGAAATTTCTGTGCTCCTTTGCTCCTCATGAGAAAAGCATGCCCCAACAGCCAGCGGTTGTTCTCCAGGGAGAACTGGAGAACCTGAATCTAAGGGCAGCTGAGCCCAGTTGTCACCTATTCACTGACTCAAATGCCTGAGGGAAAAGCAACACTTACTGTTCTATACCTCTAAAATTATTTTGAGAATGTTGTTCGGCCTCATTATTGCAGCTAACCCTGTCTAATACACACTGCTTATCAAGAATTCTGTCCCATAGTCATTCCTTTCATCCTGCCTAGAGCTGGATCCTTTTTGATTGTTGAATACACAGCAACGGCAATTAGCAAGCAAACTCTGAAATAAGATTCACCTTCGGTAATCTAACTTCTGCAATTATTCATTGTAAAATTGGCATAATAATAACAGATATTTGATTTTCTTGTGAGAACTAAATCAGATAAAATATACATAAAGTTCTTAATAGCAATAAAGTAAACATTCACTTAATTTTAGCTATAGTATCGTTACGACTTTTTATTACTTATGTTTTAATTTTTGACACAGTATCATGTCACAGGCTGAGCTTAAATAGGAAATGGGAAATGGAAGTGGGAGAAAGAAAAGACAGGTATCCTTCAGTGGCATAGTTAGCATAGTAAAAACATGGACTTCAACAACTCACTCAAGATTTTTCATTTTAAAAACTGCCACAGAACGAGTAAAATCATTACAATTCAAGTTTTAAGAACATGATGCTGAGAATAGATGACTTCTGCATGTGACTGAACATGAATTATTTCATACTAAATTTATTTTAAATCATTTTAGGGGAAACATTTCTAGATGATATGCTAAACCTCCCTTCCTTAGGATAAAGATTTCAAGAAATTTAACCATTTTTGATGACTCCATGTCTTGTTTTTTTTATTTTTACTAATTATAATACTTTGTATTTTTAAGACAAATTTGATGTACTGATTCTAGGACAAAAACCACAATGAGCATTCCTAATTACAGTGTTTCATCTTTTCCTTTGTTTAAAGAGAATGCGAGTTCAGTGTGCATATTTACTAGGCTTCCTGGCTTCTGCTACATGTCTACTGTTCTAACAAAATAAACTAGTAAACTGAAGAATAAAGCAATTTTCTCTGAAGTTCTTTGATTATTCTTAATAAAATCGCATAATCTTTTTCAGTACCTTTTGACACTGTAGCGTTATTTAAAACATTTTCTCTTAGCTCATGATCCGTCACTACTTCCAACATTTTGTCTTGTTCAACTCAGTCTCTTGCTTGTGTCAACTTCTCATTATGACATGTGAGCAAATGTGCATCTTGCTGTATTTTCCCAGCATTCTTTTTTATGGGTAAACAATACCATCTTGTGCAAACCTAAAAGATCTTAAAGCAATCAATCTAAATCATGATTTGTTTCCCATAATTCAATAGTCCACTAAGTCTTTATCAAGAACCCAGAAAGCATTAGTTGGGGCAGTGGGAAGAGAGAGAGGTGAGCAAGTCAGACAAGGTACCCAGACTCAAACTTTGGGGGAAGGATATACTGTGTAAGTAAATCAATGAAGATGTATAGTATGATGCCAAGGCTTAAGGTGGAGTGATGTGAAAGAGAAGTACTAGATTAGATTGCCTGGCTGGGGAAAACATCTTTCTCAGGAGATAAGGTCTGAGCTGAGCTATGGATGACAAGCAGCAGCTAGCTAGTGGAGCAGAGAGCTGTGCAACTTTTGGCTTAGATGGTAATTGGGGCCTTTGATTCATCTTGGCAATGCTCTTTAAAGCTATTAATTGCTTTCTAATTTACTTTCAGAGACTTTAGGGAACCAGAGTTTGGGGTATTGAACCACAAAGACTTTGCTAAAATATATTTAAATTGAGTCATTTCAAATACATATATGTTAAACCCTGTCTACCATGAAACACTGGTAAAACTTTTCAGTCAAGCAGCAAAATCATCTGCCTTTAACTCTCAGGGGTGTAGAAAAAATGGTAGATTGTTATATGCAAAATCTAAACTTTAAATCTAAACTCTACCACCTGTTCCTTATTTAAATCCCTGTATTGGGATCTTGGATTAAAATAATCTAAAACTGCATCTGTCTTCCAGCAAAAATAATATCCCCAGACAATACATGATTACTTTCTAAGACAAATTCTTAATTAGCCATCTTTAGAAGTTGAAATGATTACCTTGTGTGTAAACAGCATTTTCTCTGAAGAGTTCAGTCATCCGTTCAGGTTTTTATTTTTTAATTACTTTAAACCCACATAATCCTCAGGACATTTTAGCGATGCTGAGGGAAGACAACCTTATCCCCACTATGACAATGAGTAAACTGAGGTACTAGGCTATTAGGGTACGATTCTTAATTACCATGTGTAATTACCTTGATGGTCTCACAATGTGTATGTGAAAAGTAACCACCTTAGCTAGTTATCTCCCTTATGCCAAGGGACTAAGTATTTTGAGAAATATATAGATGTTTATTCCAATAATACAATTATTCATTCATTATAAAACCTTTTAATTATTCACCCAGCTAGTCCATGAAATTTGTTCATCTTTCATTCCTTGAACAAGCATTTATTGAGCACCTTCTATTTACCAAAGGCAGCGCTAACTGAAGATGCAGATATGAATCAAATGTGGGCTCTACTGCAATCAGTTCACTTTGTACAGGAATGTGCTGCACAATGCAAAACCTGATTACTCTGGTGAAAAGCCGTCTAACTGTTAGAGTTACCTTTAGTCTGCATACCTGCTGGCTGCCCAAGCGATACTTGCTTACTGATAATACTTTACCATACAGATGCAGTCTTAGCACAGGAACCATACATAAGACACAGCTTGGTTTACAAATTCTATATGAAGTAAAACATTGTTCTATAAGAGACAGAGAACTAAATTTCATGTTTCAGAAATAAAAGCATGCTTCTAAATTCCTCTACATATCTCATTACCACCACCCCCCTCCAATCCCTTTGTTATGACTTGGATCAGAAATGTGGAGCCTTTTGCCTAGATCATCAGCCTCCCATCCAGCATAAGACAAAATCATTTTCCATTCTGAAAAGCCCACCTCCTTATGTCTGCCGCGTGAAGACAAACCTTTAATGGTTTCTTACATCCTAATGTACAAAGTTCCAAGTTTCTTAGAATCTCACAGACGTTTCTCCATGAATTAATCCCACCTACATCTCCAGATTTATTACTTATCCTCCAAACAGTACCGTACAACTCAACCGAACTACAACATACGTCTCTTATGACATATATTCTGTTTTAAAGCTGCTTGCCTTTGCCAGTTGCTCTCTCTCCTATAATGCCATACATTTATTCATATCATGATTCCACTTAGTTTTTCTTCTGAATCCTACTTCCCCACACAAGTAAAAATTTATCATGTTGTCCTTAATGTTCCTTACAATAGTTAATGTAGATTTAAGTCAAAATCCATATACATTAAAATACACTTTTGTTTGCTTGTTTGTTTTAGCGTGGGCAGGCACCAGGAATCGAACCTGGGTCTCCGGCATGGCAATTGAGAACTCTGCCTGCTGAACTACCATGGCCTGCCCTAAAATACTTTTTAAAATGTAAATGTATACAGCAGTATTTCTTCATACTTGAATATAACCTGTTTGAGGTTAAGAATCTTGTTTTATTTACCAAATGGTAATTTCATACTCACTGAAAGTATGTTGAAAAATGGCTGACTTGGAAAAACCCCATTTAGGCCCTGCCAGGAACACACACACACACGTGAAATGGCTGCCTTTTCTCCAACTCTCCAGATGCAGGTCGACCAGTATCCTCCTGGCAGCCTGAGCTCAGCTCAACGCACAGAACAAGGTGGGGTTGTCATGGAACTTACACTTCATGTTGAAGTTCCTGCTTCCACTGCCAACAACCATCTGAACTCGAGCAAATTCTCTCTAAACCTGATTCATCTTATATATAAAATGGGCATGATAACAATAGATATCTCACATTTCACAAAGCTGCTGCAAGGAGTGTGAGAATGCACCACAGTATGGAGAACAAAAGTCTGGTATAAAGTAAGTGCTCTGGAAAGACAGCTCTCAGCAGAGTTAAGACTCTCAGTTGCAACTGACAGACTCAATGTAAACCAGATGAGGGAATGAAAAAGCAAATCGCTGACTTTCATAAGCAGGAAGGACAGGGAGTCAAATAGGCTGCCATAACTTAATTCTCTTTCACTCTCAAACTCAATCCATCCATCAACCTCTCTCTTCCTACTCCCCTCTCATTCTTCTCTCTTTATTTCATCCCTATGTGCATTGCTCTCATTCTTTCCCAAGGTATATTGCCTTACTGAGTTCAGGAGCCCTAGGCTTACATCAGCAAAACAAAAGGCAAGAAACCATTATCTTTCTTAGCCTCAGTTTCTATGATCTCTGAGAAGGACTCTGAGTGGTCAGCTTGGAGAGGATCTCTGTAGGATGGACAAGAAGATTCTACAGCTGGTGCAGTCTAAGTTGCCTGTTCCCTCCTGAGTGCCAGAGGGTGAGAGGTCTGTGACCCAAATGGGGGAGGAGGGGGTAGATTCGACAGATGCAAAGCATAGCTATTACATGACCCTTCTTAAAAATACTTCCATCCACCATTTGGTCTTAAACTAACCTTGTTTCCTAGTTCCCTTTTAACTGACTAATCCCTAAAGAACTGGTGCCCTGACACGGACCAATGATAAACTGCACTCCACACTGACTGTGCCACAATGCCAACCAACACCCGAGGTCGTCGTACACCACCCCAGGCTCCTGTGTCAGTGACGTCTAACTGACCACACTGAGTGCCCCTAACATCTTAAATTCCTGCTTCAGTGCTGTCTGAACCTGGGTATTCCCAGACGCAGATCCCAAATCCAAGGATTTGAGTACAAGCGAGTCTTTTGCTAAAAGGACCCTCGGAAACATCAGTATGGAATGGGAACGTGAGGCAGGAATGAAAGCAAGCCAATACAGTGTGCGTCAAAGAGCTGGCCACTTCCGCAGGCATCTGCAGCTCAGGTCCACGGGGAACCCCTGGGAGACGGTCTGAGACAGTTTTCAGAGTTGCCCCACCCCCAACGTCCATTTACCAGTGACTGAGGGCGGTTCTAGGGCATGTCACCCCCTGGCATTCCCGGACCCCCTGATGAGGCTGAGAAAGCCCTTCAGGCAGACAGACGCCGGTGGGAGGACATCAATGTGACGATGGTGAATGCCGAGGGGACTTGGGCTGGACGCCACACAGCCCGCTTAAGTGACTTCCATGTACTTTTATGACCAAGACCAGCTCTGCTTTGTTGAAAAATCCTTCTGAATGGGGTCCTGACCTGAGCTCTGGCCACCGACAAACGTCCTTGATAGTCACCGCCCACACCAATGGTCCTTCTCACGGAGCTCAGAACCTGAATCGTGACCGCAGATGTCCATGAATCGTGGCTTCCTCGCTTGGGGCCACACGGCTGAATTCAGACCATCAGCTCCCACGGCTGGTCCCGGTGGCTCAGCTGTGCCTTCCTGGCTCCTGCAACCAACTGCCTACTTTTTCTGAGTCCTCATCCTCAGGGAATTCCCAGGCCACAAGAGAACAAGGATGAATAAACAAACTCCTTTACGTTCCAACTTGGAAATGATTTCTAAGAATTCCATGACACCCTAAATCGGGACAGGGTAGCACTGCCATGTCCTAACAGCACCTTGTACTTTTCCTCTCAGAACACTTGACATATTCATTTTTTCCATATTTGGACATCTGCTTTACTGAAATGAAACTCACATACTGTAAGCTTCATACCTTTAAAATGTACGATTCTGCAGTTTCTATTTTATTCTCAAAAATTCTGTGTATATCACCAGTATCTAATTCTAGAACATATTCCTTATCCCAAAACAGAAACGCATATCCATTAACAGTCACCCCCCATTCCCTCTGCCTCCCAGCTGCCTCTCCCCAGTCCACGCCACCCACTCCTGGCACCGCAAATACCTACTTTCAATATTTATATGCTGATTCTGGACTTTTCATATAAACAGACTCTTACAGTATGTAGCCTTTTGCATCTGGCTTCTTTCACTTAACATCATGTTGCAAGGTACACTTATTTTGTAGCATGTGTCAATACTTTATTCCTTTTAACTGCTGACTAATATTCCATTGTATGGATGTACCATATTTTGTTTATCCATTTATAAATGGATGGACTTTTGGGGGCATTATTAACAACTCTATGATGAATATTCAAGTACAAGTTTTCACATAGACATATATTTTCTTTTCTCTTAGGTATGCCAAGGAATAGAATCGGTGAGTAAGAAGGTAACTCACATTTTGAGGACCTGCCAAACTGTTCTCTAAAATGGCTACACCATTTTACATTCCTACCAGCAATGCCTGCGGGTTCCAGTTTCTCCACATCCCTGCCAACACTTGTCGTTGTCCCCCTTTCTGATTCTGGAGATCTTACTCATTGTGAACTGGTATCTCATGGGTTTCATTTGCATTTCCTTAATGAGTAATTACGTTGAACATCTTTTCACATGCTTAGTGACCATTATGTACTTTCATTCAAGAAAAGTCTGTTCAAATCCTGTGCCCATTTTTAAATTGGGCTATCTGTCTTTTTAGTATCAGGTGTAAGAGTTCTTCATATAGCCTGGATACAAGTGCATGATGACATAAATATTTTTTTTCCATTCTTCGGGTTGTCTTTTCACTTAGTTCATACCGGCCTTTGACATGCAAAAGGTTTGGTTTTCATGAAGTCCAATTGATCTAATTTCTTTTCAAGCAAATTACCACAAACATAAATGCCTTGAAATAATCCAGTTATTATAGTGTAATTCTGGAAGTCAAAAATCCAAAACAATCTCACTAGGCAAAAATCAAGTCTTGGCAGTGCTGCACTCCTGGAAGCTCGACAGAAGAATCTACGTCCTGGCCTTCTCACTCTCTATGGTTTGTGGCGTTGCATCCCTTTGACCTCTGCTTCTGTCCTCACCCTTCGCTGACACCATCACTCTGCCTGTTTCTCTGATAAAGATCCTCGTGATTGCACTAGGGACCCACCTGGATGAACCAGGACAATTTTCCCATGTAAAGATATTGATCACATCTGCAGAGCTCTGAGGTAATATATTCACAGGTTCGGGGGATTAGAGCACAGACATCTATGGGGGGACGATGCCGTCATTACACGGAACCCAATCCTTTTTTTTTAATTTTGTCACATGTTCCTCTGGTGCCAACACTAAGAAATCATTGCCTAATCTTAGATAATACAGATTTATGCCTAAGATTTCTTTTTATTTCCATCATTCTATTTCTTTTTTACTTTCATATTAGAGAAGTTGTAGATTAACAGAAAACTCACACATAAAATACAGAGTTCCCATATACAACCCTATTGTTAAAAACTTAAATTAGTTTGTTACATTTGCTATAGTTCATGAAAAAACATTTTTATCATTGTACTATTAACTATAAACTATTGTTTAAATAGAGTTCACTGTTTGTGTTCTATAGTCCTAGATTTGCTTGAATTTTTAAAAATTTTTATTATAGTAACATTTGTAAAACCTAAAATTCAAATGTTAAGCCACTATATGCCTATGTTTTCTTCAAGGAGTTCTATAGCATTAGCTCTTATATTTAAGACTACAACCGGTTTTTCTTATAGGATGAGTGGTAGGGGTCCAACATCATTATTTACCTATGGATATCTAGTTGACCCAAAATTATTTGTTCAAAAGACTATTCTTTCTCCATAGAACTGTCTTGTCACCCTTGTCAAAAGTCAATTGTATAATTTTGATCTTGATGTAATGAAAAGTACATCTAATGGCTTATCTCCAGATTATTCCATTGAATTGTATAACTATCCTTACACCAATACTACATTGTTTCGATTACTATAGCTCTGCAGTAAGTTTTGAAATCAGGAAATGTGAGTCCTTCAACATTGTTCTTTTTTCAAAATTGTTTGGCTTTTCTGGGTCCCTTGAATTTCCTAATGAATTTAAGAACTTCCTTATCAATTTGGGAAGTATTACCATCTTAAAAATATGAAATCTTCCAATCCACGAAACTTGGATGTTTTCTTGTATCGTGTCTTCTTTAATTTCTTTCAACAATATTTTGTAGTTTGCAGTGTACAAGTCTTGCACTTCTTTTGTTAAATTTATTACCAAGTTGCTGCCATTTCATTTTCAGATTGTTCATTGCAAGCATATAAAATATAACTGAATTTTGTATTATTGACTTGTACCCTATAATGGTGCTGAATTCATCTACTAGGTCATCTAACAGGTTTTTTCTGGGGATTCCGTAGGGTTTTCTCTAAGCAAAATCATGCTGTTTGCTAACACAGGATAACTTCTTCCCTTCCACTATGGCTGCCTTTCATTTCTTTTTCCTGCCTAACTGTCCTGACTAGAACGTTCAATGAAATGTTGAATAGAAGCAGTGAGAGCAGATATCATGCTTTATTCTAACGTTATGTTAAATTATCTGCCCCCCACCACCCCCTAAACTATAAACTCCTAAGTGCCCTAGCTCACGGCATTGTAAAAACTATACGTTCAATATAAACATTTAAAAATAAGCAGAATATGAAAAAAAAAGGAAGATGCAGATAACTGAAGTTTCAGAAGGTGTAGATAGTGTATGGGAATAAAAGACCACATGGGCTGCGTCTGAAAGGGTGAGGAGGAAACTGACAGGGGAAGGAACATTCCAGGCAGAGGGAAAAGTACAATAAAAGGCATGTAGGAAGAAAGGGATGGAGCATGATTACGGACGTTAGATGTAACTGAATACTTCACAGAATAGACAAAATGAGTATCAGCCCTCATTTTAGTGAGTTTAGCTATTAAATACTAAGAAGGTAATATAGTTCAGTTTTACCAAGAAATTTTCCTGAGCAGTGTCTCAGAACATTTATAAAAATACTGCAGTGAACATTATTATGCTTTTACTTCTTCTTGTAATATAATATGTTCACTGCCCCACCCACATTTAGGACAAGGAAATTTTTCCAATGACTTCATGGAGTAATATTTTTAAAATTCAGAGATTAATCAACAAATAATGATGAACTGTTGGAAAAGAATGTCAAACACAATTACAGCCTAATTTTGGACCAGGACAGGACATTTCATCTTTACAGTGGTAATGAATAGAATTTCCTATCTCATATGAAACGACTCTATTCTATGGAATCGTATTAAATTTTAGTGCTAACTTTACCAAACAGAATTTCTCTTTCTGCTTACCCTTTTGCAAAGGAAAACTGCTAATCTCTGATGTGAAAATTCCCAGGTTTGACTGCTGGGATTGGACATCTGCCATTCATGCTCTCACACTTATTTGTTAAAGTTTGGCAGCAGTTCAAACAATTTGAAGAGCTCAGTGCCAAACAAGGCAGCAGTGGAGTTAAGACTCTGCTTGATTATTTGTGACTTCAGTTATTCCAAATAGTTTCTTGCAGAGAGATTTTTGTCAGAGACATGCACAGTTTGAAGGATATTTAAAATATAACTAAATTAAAAATACTACGGAAATTATAGAAGTGTTAGGAATTTTCAGACTGAAAATTCACAAATTGCTCAAAACAAAGCAGTCAGTTCACTTCTTCCTTCAGTAATAAACTCAAAGGCAGCATCCACTAGAAGCAGAAAGCCCTTCAAGCATAATGAACTCCTGATAAGGCTGCTCACTCAAAAACTCATGGCTTTATCTAGGATAAACATTCGACTAGGTGATCATACTTTTTAAACATTTCATAAAAGTTTTTATATTTTACCCTCTCCAACACTTTTACTCTAGCCGTGCACAGTACAGTCTGAACAACAATGCCTGAATGCAAATTATCACCTTTGACCTTTACAATTTATAAAGTTTTTTTAAACATCCATCCAAATATCATGACACGGCATTTGTATACACTTAATAAATCAGTATCATAATAAATAAAGCAAAAATTAGGAAAACTAAAAGAATGGAAAAATACCAAACAGTTTAAGGCACGATTCATAGCAACTGATAGAACATATCAAAAGTAAGGACCGATTAATTTGAACAATGCTATTTACCAACCTCACCTGCCTGACGTTATACAATGCTGTTACCTATGCATCGTAACTACAAATGATACATCCTTTTCACATAGACAGTGAATATTGAACAGAATTGAACATATTCTGTGCCCTAACAAAAGACTCCAGAAAGTAAAAAAAATAAATAAATATATTATAACCATATATAACATGATCTTTGATCTCAGGAATTAATAAAGAGAAAAGGGTCATTGAAATAACTAAATATAACTGTCAGACACAAAATGATGAATATTGCATAGTCTCTCTAATATGAAATCATTAGATAAAGCAACTCATAGGAGTTTGAGTCTAGAAGACAGGTTGCAGGGGCTGAGTTAGGAGTAGAGAATGGGGAATTAATGCTTAATATGTACAGAAGTTTTATTTGGGTTGATTGCAAAGTCTTGGAAATAGATGGTTGTGATGACAGTACAACATTGTGAGTATAATTAACAGCACTGAATTCTATGTGCAAACATGGTTAAAAGGGAAACTTGTGAGTCATGTATATGTTACTAGAATAAAAATTAAAAGATAAAACATAAGACTGCCCAATATAGTGGACTCTACTGTAAATGATGGACTATAATTAACAGTAGTTATAAAAATGTTCTTTCATGAATTATAGCAATATAATACTAATACTAATCCAAGGTGCAATAATAGGGTGGCATATTGGAAATATATATAAACACTTTAATGTAAACCATGACTATAATTAGTAGTACAATTATAATAATCTTTCAATTGTAACAAAGGAAACAACGCAGATTGCTA
>PVIY010028874.1:0-32657 GCA_004026745.1 Myrmecophaga tridactyla | reverse complement strand
TTTCTGTTTTATTGATAATGGCCACTCTGGTGGGTGTGAGATGATATATCATTGTGGTTTTTATTTACATTTCCCTTATAGCCAGGGAAGTTGAGCATCTTTTCATGTGCTTTTTGGCCATTTGTATTTCCTCTTCTGAGAAGTGTCTGTTCAAGTCCTTTGCCCAATTTGTAATTGGGTTGTTTGTCTTTTTGTTGTTAGTTGAACAATTTCTTTATATATTCTGGATACTAGCTCTTTATCTGATATATCATTTCCAAATCTTGTCTCTCATTGTGTAGGCTGTCTTTTTAATTTCTTGACAAAGTTCTTTGATGCACAAAAGTGTTTAATTTTGAGGAGTTCCCATTTCTTTCTTTCTTTCTTCAATGCTTGTGCTTTGGGTGTAAGGTCTAGGAAACTGCCTCCCATTATAAGATTGATAAGATATTTCCCTACATTTTCTTCGAACAGTTTTATGGTCTTAGATCTAATGTTTATGTCTTTGATCCATTTTGAGTTAATTTTTGTATAGGGTGTGAGATATGGATCTTCTTTCATTCTTTTGCCTGTGGATATCCAGTTCTCTAGGCACCATTTATTGAAGAGACTGTTCTATCCCAGGTGAGTTGGCTTGATTGACTTATCAAAGATCAATTATCCATAGATGAGAGGGTCTATATCTGAACACTCTATTTGATTCCATTGGTCAGTATATCTATCTTTATGTCAGTACATGCTGTTTTGACCACTGTAGCTTCGTAATATGACTTAAAGTCAGGTAGCATAAGACCTCCAACTTCATTTTTCTTTCTCAAGATACTTTTGCTATTTTGGGCACCCTGCCCATCCAGATAAATTTGGTTATTGGTTTTACTATTTCTGCAAAGTAAGTTTTTGAGATTTTAATTGGTATTGCATTGAATCTGTAAATCAATTTAAGTAGAATTGACATCTTAACTATATTTAGTCTTCCCAATCTGTGAACACAGCATGCCCTTTCATTTATTTATGTCTTCTGTGATTTTAACAATTTCTTGTAGTTTTCTTTGTATAGGTCTTTTGTCTCTTTAGTTAAATTTATTCCCAAATATTTTATTCTTTTGATTGCAATTGTAAATGAAAATTTTTTCATGATTCCCTCCTCAGATTGTTCATTACTAGTGTATAGAAACACTACAGATTTTTGAGTGTTGATCTTTTATTGATGTGTAATCTGCCACTTTGCTGTACTCATTTATTAGCTCTAGTAGTTTTGCTGTGGATTTTTTTGGGTGTTCGACATATAGTATCATATCATCTGCAAGCAGCAAGAGTTTTACTTCTTCCTTTCCAATTTCGATGCCTTGTATTTCTTTTTGTTGTCTAATTGCTCTGACTAGAACTTCCAACACAATGTTGAATAACAATGGTGATAGTGGACATCCTTGCCTTGTCCTTGATCTCAAGGGGAAAGCTTTCAATTTTTCCCCATTGAATATGATGTTAGCTGTGGGTTTTTCATATACCCTTTGATCATATTGAGGAAGTTCCCTTCTGTTCCTATCCTTTGAAGTGTTTTCCACAAGAAAGGATGTTGAATTTTGTCAAATGCCTTTTCTGCATCAATCGAGATGATCTTGTGGTTTTTCTGCTTTGATTTGTTCATCTGGTGTATTACAGTAACTGATTTTCTTATGTTGAACCATCCTTGCATACCTTGATTAATCCTACTTGGTCATGGTGTATAATTCTTTTAATGTGGTGCTGGATTCTATTTGCAGAAATTTTGCTTAGGATTTTTGAATCTATATTCATCAGAGAGATTGGTCTGTAGTTTTCTTTTCTTGTAATTTCTTTGTCTGGCTTTGGTATGAGGATGATGTTGGCTTCATAGAATGAGTTAGGTAGCTTTCCCTCTTCTTCACTTTTTTTGAAGAGTTTGAGCAGGATTGGTCTAATTCTTCCTTGAATGTTTGGTAGAATTCACATGTGTGAAGCCATCTGGTCCTGGACTTTTCTTTTTTGGGAACTTCTTAATGACTAATTAAATTTCTTTACTTGTGATCAGTTTGTTGAGGTCGTCTATTTCTTCTCGATGTTCATGCCTTTCTAGGAAGTTGTCCATTTCATCTACATTGTTGAGTTTATTAGCATAAAGTTGTTCATAGTACCCTCTCATGACCTCCTTTATTTCTGAGGGGTCAGTGGTTGTCTCCTCTCCCATTTCTGACTTTATTTATTTGCATCCTTTCCTTCTTTTTGTCAACCTCACTAAGGGTTCCTCAGTCTTATTGATTTTTTCATAGAACCAACTTCCGGTTTTGTTGATTTTCTCGATTGTTTTCATGTTCTCAATTTCATTTATTTCTGCTCTAATCTTCATTATTTCTTTCCTTTTGCTTGTTTTAGGGTTAGTTTGCTGTTCTTTCTCTAGTTCTTTGAAGTGGACAGTTAATTCCTTGATTTTTGGTCTTTCTTCTTTTTTGATATAGGCATTTAGGGCAATAAATTTCCCTCTTAACACTGCCTTTGCTGCATCCCATAAATTTTGATATGTTGTGTTTTCATTTTCATTTGCCTCAAGATATTTACTGACTTCTCTTGTAATTTCTTCCTTGACCCACTGGTTGTTTAAGAGCATGTTGTTGAGCCTCCATATGCTTGTGAATTTTCTGGCACTCTGCCTATTATTGATTTCCAGCTTCATTCTTTTATGATTTGAGAAAGTGTTTTGTATTATTTCAATCTTTTTAAATTTATTGAGACTTGCTTTGTGACCCAGCATATGGTCTATCCTTGAGAATGATCCATGATCACTTGAGAAAAAGGTGTATCCTGCTGTTGTGGGGTGTAATGTTCTATAAATGTCTTTCAAGTCTAGCTCATTTATTGTATTATTCAAATTCTCTGTTTCTTTATTGGTCTTCTGTCTAGATATTTTGTCCATTGATGAGAGTGGGGAATTTAAGTCTCCAACTGTTATGATAGACGTGTCTATTTCTCTTTTCATGTTTGCCTCATGTATTTTGGAGCAGTCTGGATCAGTGCATAAATATTTATGACTGTTATGTCTTCTTGTTGAATTGCTCCTTTTATTAATACATAGTGTCCTTCTTTGTCTCTTTTAACTGTTTTACATTTGAAGTCTAATTTGTTGGATATTAGCATAGCTACTCATGCCCTTTCTGATTGTTATTTGCATGAAATATGTTTTCCCAACCTTTCACTTTCAACCTATGCTTATCCTTGTGTCTAAGATGCATTTCCTGTAGACAGCATATAGATGGGTCCTGTTTTTTAATGCATTCTGCCAGTCTATGTCTTTTGATTGGGGAGTTTAATCCATTAACATTTAATGTTATTACTTGTAAGGGCAGTACTTTCTTCTACCATTTTGCCTTTTGGATTTTATATGTCATATCTAACCTTTTTTCTTTTTACCTTTACTGATAGTCTTCATTTCTACACTCTTCTCCACAGCTCTCTCTCCTGTGTTTTCATTTCTGTTTCTAGTGCTCCCTTTAGAATTTCTTGCAGAGCTGGTCTCTTGGTCACTAATTCTCTCAATGATTTTTTGTCTAAAAATGTTTTAATTTCCTCCTCATTTTTGAAGGACAATTTTGCTGGATATAGTATTCTTGGTTGGCAGTTTTTCTCTTTTAGTAATTTAAATATAATATCCCACTGTCTTCTCGTCTCCATGGTTTCTGCTGAGAAATCTACATGTAATCTTATTGGGCTTCTCTTGTATGTGATGGATTGCTTTTCTCTTGCTGCTTTCAAGATTCTCTCTCTCTCTCTTTGACATCTGACATTCTGATTAGTAAGTGTCTCAGAGTACATCTGTTTGGTTCTTTTCTGTTTGGGGTACGCTGCACTTCTTGGATCTGTAATTTTAAGTCTTTCATAAGAGTTGGGAAATTTTCAATGATAATTTCCTCCATTAGTTTTTCTCCTCTTTTTACTTTTTGGACACCCACAACACATATATTCATGTGCTTCATGTTGTCATTCAATTCTTTGAGTCCTGGTTCATGTTTTTCCACTCTTTTCCCTATATTTCCTTTTGCTTGTTGGGTTTCAGACATCCCATCCTCCAGTTCACTAATCCTATCTTCTGCCTCTTGAATTCTGATATTGTAGGTTTCCATTGTTTTTTTCATCTCTTCTACTGTGCCTTTCATTCCCATAAGTTCTGTGATTTGTTTTCTCAGACTTTCGATTTCTTCTTTTTGTTCATTCCTTGCCTTCTTTATATCCTCCCTCAATTCACTGATTTGATTTTTGATGAGGTTTTCCATGTCTGTTTGAACATTCTGAATTAATTTTTTCAACTCTGTATCTCTTTTGAATTGTTAGTTTGTTCCTTTGACTGGGCCATATCTTCAATTTTCCTAGTATGATTCGTTATTTTTTGCTGGTGTCTAGGCATTTAATTTCCTTAATTAGTTTATTCTGGAGATTGTTTTCACTTTTTTTTACCTAGGATTTTCTTGCTGGATGACTGTGTTGTCCATCCATTCTTTGACATTCAGTTCAGCTTATTCTGGACCTCTAGCTTAGGTTTTGTTTAACAGATCAGAATTTTTCAGTTCTTGTTTTCTTGTTTCTTGCCCTGCTTGCATGGTGCCTTTTTCCCCTTTTTTGGAGGGTCTACTTAGGTATTATAGACCCCAGCCAGATTTCCCCAGATGAAACTGGCCTCCTGTCAGGAAAACGAGTCACCTGTGTCAGTTTTCCCTGAGGGTGAGACCCAGCAGATTGAAAAGCTTTCCTATGAAGCCTCAGCGCTCTCTATTTTTCCTATCCTGCCCAGTATGTGGTGCTTGTCTGCCTTCAGGTCCCACCAGCATAAGGTGACGTGGTACCTTTAACTTTGGCAGACTTTCCCTGCTGGGGCATGGTCAAAACAGAGGAGAGGTGTAGTCTGGTTTTAATTGCTTCACTTTTCCATGCCCTGGTGTCTGAACTCCTTGAGGGAGGGATTCTACCTGAGCTGGGCCTCACCCCTCTCCTGGGGAAGGCACAGGCTCCAGACAAACAAACAAGCTCAATTCAGCCTATTCCTGGGGCACTGGAGCCCGAGAAGCCTTGCAGCTGTATGCAAAGAGCTGTCAAACCATAGAAACACAGCCACCAAAATGAAAGAGAAAAAATCCTTTTCCGAGCAGGAACCCCATTCCTCGGGCTTGCCAATCAAGAGCTTAAGTTGGTACATTGCTCTGTGTATCTCCAGGTCCTATGTGTCCCCTCCTTTTCTTCAGAGCCCAGACCTTTCCTAATCCAAAAAAAATCTCCATTTTTTTTTTTTCTTTTTCCATCAGCCCTGCCCCCTCTGTGCCGGGACAAAAACCAGCGACCTCTGCTTTTACTTGAGGTTCCGCTGAGCTGGGGGCCTATTTTTAGTAGTCAGAATTTGTTAATTAATTCCACAATTGGAGTTTGGTTGTGCTCAGCCCCTGCTGCTGGTAAAGTCCCTTTCCTTTCCCCTCTAGGAAGCAGCCTGTCAGGGAGGGGCACCAGCTGCCACAGCCTGGGGGACGCACAGTTCTGGGGGAGCTCACAGCCGGTCCACCTCCTCCAGACAGGGGTATGCTGTGTGCCCAGTCACTGTATGGCCCCAGCAGTATTTCTCTACTGTTCCTGGCTATTTATTAGCTGCTCTGGAGGATGAACTAAATCCCACACCTCGCTAAGCTGCCATCTTGGCCAAGATTCCGAGCAGATGGTTTTATTTTCCAGTATTCAGATGAAAGAGCTTGTTAGAGGTTGCTTTGGCTTTGGTAGAACTCAGATTAAAAATCCTATCCTTTGACTCCAATTCTCTTTCAACTGTACCATTAACAGTCAGCTTAGATTTAGTTTAAAGGAAGTCCAAGTCTTCACCACTTTGCAGATTACAATTCAGTTTTAAAATACCAAAAACTTCATTATGGACTACCTTGATATCCATAATCTTGTTTATTTATCCTGGAGATACTTTCTAGTCCGTTTTCCTAGAGTGTATTTAGCCTGATGTATTTCATCTTCCTCCTTAGGGCCATCATATCTCTTACTTTTCCCCTTTATTCATCTCTCTCTCACTCTCTCTCTTTCCATTGATCCATCCCTATCTCCTCCTCCCTGCTCCTGCACTTTATCTCTATTCCCTCTCTCCTCTCCCACTTCTTTCCTCTTTCTTTTCCCCCTCCCTCTGCTCTTCCCCTCCCTCCTATTACTTCCTTCTCCCTCCCTATTATGTTCATATCTCAACACTACCTCCCCAATGTTTGAAACTTGGCATAATCTGAGCACATTATTAAGGCTCCTGCACCCACATTTAGATATTCATAATATCATCAAATAACCTTGTAATTTTTCCTTCATGCTTACAAAATAAGGATACAATTCCAACGCAGGTCCAGAATCTTTAGAAAAGTTTGTGTTCACTTAAAAAAATCCAATAAAATCAGATTATGGAAAAAAGTATGCCCGATTAGAAAATGGGCAAAGGACATGAAGAGACATTTCACCAAAGAGGATATACAGATGACAAACACATGAAAAGATGTTCATCATCAGCCATGGGGAAAGTGCAAATGGAAACCACAATGAAGTATCACTACACATCTTTTATAACAGCTAAAATAAAAATATTGATAATGCCAAATGCTGGTAAGGATGAAGAGAAACCGGATCTCTCCTATGTTGCTGGTGGGAATGTAAAATAATGCAGCCATTCTGGGAAATAGTTTGGCAGTTTCCTAAAGAAAACTACATAATACTTAATGAACGTGAACTCATCTTGTGTGTGTGTGTGTTTGTGGAACATACTTATTTGGGAAAACTCGTCCTTGCCTTGATGTAGAGAAGGAAAATGAAAATCTGTGGCTATATTCTCTACATTATAGGGTTATTAGTATAGCTAATATTCATGTATTTAAGTTTGTTAAGCACCAGGATAATTTGATATACACTGAGTTGATCTTCAAAATAACCCTAGGATAGATGTTATAATTATCCCACTTTATATATGGGAAAACTAGGGCTTAGAGGTGAATGATGTGCCCAAAGTTACATGATGGCATGTGTCCATAGATTAGAGGGTATGGTCTGTGCCAGGCATTCTCAAAAAATAAGTAAATCAAAAGTCCTCTTGTGTGTGCATGTGTGTGTTTGTGTGTTAATTGTACATATATGTACATAGTTCTTTTATTTTCAGTTTTTCTACATCCTTATGTTGTAGCTTTGTCCCTTGTATATAGGATATGACTGGAATTTAATTTTCTCATCTGATAATCATAGTCTTTTAAGTGGCAAATTGAGTTTATTTATATTTCTTTGTGATTCCTGATGTTTTAGAATTTATTTCTAACTTATCTTTTACTTTCTCATCTTGATTTTCCTATATTCTCTCCTTTATCCATTATTGCTTTTTTCTCAATTTGTTTTTAATTTGACTTTTACTTTCTTCTTTGTTGGAACTTATATATTCTATTGTGTTTCTTTAATGACTAGCCTTAATTGTTTTTTTGAAACAATCAGATGTGTAGAGAAAATAGAGAAATAATATCTTGCTATTCAAACTGTGGTTTCAAAAAAATGTAGTTAAGAATCTGCAGCATCTCATGGGACATGACTCCCAGGGGTGTGGACCTTCCTGGCAATGTGGGACAGAAATCCTGGAATGAGCTGAGACTTAGCATCAAGGGACTGAGAAAACCTTCTCGACCAAAAGGGGGAAGAGTGAAATGAGACAAATAAAGTGTCAATGGCTGAGAGATTCCAAACAGTCGAGAGGTTATCCTGGAGGTTAGTCTTACCCATTAAATAGATATCACCTTGTTAGTCAAGATGTAGTGAAGAGACTGGAGGGAACTACCTGAAAATGTGGACCTGTGTTCCAGTAGCCATATTTCTTGAAGATGACTTTATAATGATATAGCTTTCACAATGGGACTGTGTGATTGTGAAGACCTTGTGTCTGATGCTCCTTTTATCTGCCTTATCAACAGACAAGTAAAACATATGGAATAAAGATGAATAATAGGGGGAATAAATGTTAAAATAAATTTAGAGTGAAATGCTGGTGATTGGTGAGGGGGAGGGGTGGGGGGTAATGGTATGTATGAATCTTTTTCTGTTTTCTTTTTATTTCTTTTTCTGAATAGATGCAAATGTTCCAAGAAATGATGATGATGATGAATATGCAACTATGTGATGATATTGTGAATTACTGATTATATATGTGGAATGGAATGATCAAAAGGTACGAATGTTTGTGTTTGTTTGGTTTTTTTTGGTATTTAAAAAAAAATTAAAAATCAATAAGAAAAAAAGAATCTGCAGCCTCTGGCATCTCTTGAGAGCCGATTAGAAATGCAAAATCTCAGGCCCCAACCCCAAATCTACTGAATCAGGATCTACATTTTAACAAGATCCTAGGTGATTCATGTGCAGATTAAAACGTGAGAAGCATTATTTTAATGAAACCCTGTACTGTATTTAACAGATGTTAACACTTTGCCACAATTGCTTCATATATTTATTTTTTCCTTATGTATTTAAAAGTAAATTCAGAAACTATGACATTTACACTCTAAATTGTTTAATATGGATTTCTTAAAAATAAGGACTTTTCCTACATATTCACAATACCATTATCATACTTAGCAACATTAATTCCTTAATATTATCTAGTACCTAACTAATATTTGAATATTAGTTGTTTCTAAAATATCTTTTATGGTTGGTTAGAGTGAACTCATGTTCAGTCATAGTCATTACATAGCATTTGATCATTCTTTTATGTGTCTTAAGTTTCTTGAAATCTAGAATAGCTGCTTCTTTTTCTGACATTGTCTAGTTGAGGAGACCAGCTCAATTATCTTGTGAAGGTCCCAAATTCTGGATGTGTCCAATTGCTTCCCTGTAGTATTGTTTAACTTATTCTTCTAGCCCCTGTATTTTCTGCAAAGCAGAAGTGAGAGCTAAACACTTGATTAGATTCAAATTAAACATTAAAAAAATAATGATGCTAATAGTTAACACTGGGCTCAGACGGGGTAAGTCTGATGCCTTCCTTGTAACATTTGGTTTGTTTTTTTTTCCTCTGTAACTAACAATTAATCTGTAGGGTGATACTTTTGCATCCTGCAAATATTTAGTCCCCCAACTTCTGTTCATCCGCTGGGAATCCTTGCTGAATTCAATTTTTTCATTAGGAGTTGCAAAATAGTGACTTTTGAATACTTTATTGCTTCTGTATGCATTAGCTGGAATTGTTCAATCAATATGAGCTTTTCTTTGTTTAGTGCTGTTTAATTACTCTCAAGCACAATTCTTCCTGAAAGACAGTGGGAGGGTATAATTATTACCTCCCAACCCTTAAAAGCTTAATATGCATACTTAACAAAATCTAAGTTATTCAGTATCTGTATCCTCTTTCCCCCAAATTCCTCCACTTACCTGACACATTATTTTTGTCAGGGTTTAGTCCTATCTTCTTTTGTACCTTCCCACCTCCCTCTGTATTACTGGTTTATATAGCTCTGTTTACTAGCATGTCAACCTGTTTTTTTACCCACTCCCTCCAATTTCTTCTATTTCCTGTTATTTTTCATCTTCAGATACAAATTTTCTCTAGTGAGGTCTTCTGGCGGTACACACTTTTAGTCTTTGTTTTGAAAACGAAAAGGATTTGACTGATGTATGATTCTAGATTGGCAGTCGCCATCCTCCATCCCCCATTCCATTCAGAAGGGTGGGTCCCCAACCTGCCCCTCAGCACTGAGACTTCCCCTTGCTACTTTTGGTTAACTCATCTATTTTGCTGAAGCACACTCTCCAGTGGCTTCTTCACAAAGGGCACATAGGATAAATTTTTGGAGCCCTTACATATTACTAAATATCTTTCTTTAGGCTTCATGCTTGATTTTTAATATGATATAGAATTGACAGGCATGGTTCCTTTAACATTTTGAAGTAACTGTCCGAGAACCCTTCACTGTAGTTGTTGAGAATTAAATGTCATTTTGACTCCAAATCCCTTCTTTGTAACCTGTTTTTCCTCTCTGAAAGCATTTAGGATCTTTTATTTACTTTGTTTCTTCAGAACTTCATGAAAACATGCTGAGGTGGGGGATCTTTTTCATTTGTTTAAATTGAACACTTGGTGAGCTCTTCAAGCTGGAGACATATTCTTCTATTATAAAATGTTTGTTTTTGTACTTAGTCTTTGATAATTTTATTCTTTCAATTTTATCTAGAACTGCTGTTACTCGCTTGATAGATATCTTTGATTTATGCTCAAAGCTTGCCCTTTCTGTCCTATTTTCATCTGTCTTTTTGTTTTGTTTTCTCTTTGTCTTTTATAATTTTTTTTAACATTTTCTTTGTCTTCTCTATATTCTGAGAGATCTATCTAGTTTTTATTGTTCAACCCTTCTATTGAATTTTTTGTCCTTTTATTGAATTTTTAATTATATTGGTCATGCTCTGAATTTTTTTTATCATCACAGTCAAACTTTTTTAATGAAAAATAGCATATATACAAAAAAGTAAGACATTTCAAAGCATATCACAACAATTAGCTATAGAACAGATTTCACAGTTTGATATGGGTTACAATTCCATAATTATTTGTTATTTTTTTTTATTGTATAGTATAACATATATACCAAGCAAAGAAATAAAACAGCAATAGTTTTCAAAGCACTCTTCAACAAGTGGTTACAGGATAGATACCAGAGTTTGTCATGGGCTACCATACAATCCTCTCATATTTTTCCTTCTAGCTGCTCCAGAATATAGGAGGATAGAGGGCCTAAATATTTTTTTATCATCACAATTGATTTTTTTCCTTCTTTTTTTTTGTGAACAATAACAAATATGCAAAAAAGCTATAAATTTCAAAGCACAGCACCACAATTAGTTGTAGCGCATATTTCAGACTTTGACATGGGTTACAATTTCACAATTTTGGGTTTTTACTTCTAGCTGCTCAAATACTAGAGACTAAAAGGTATCAATTTAATGATTCAGCATTCATATTCATTTGTTAAGTCTTATCTTCTATGTATAATTCCACCATCACCTTTGATCTTTCCGTATCTCTCTTTAGGGTTGTTTGGGCTATGGCAATTCTAAATTTTTGATATTGGAAGGGTCTGTCACTAATATGGGGTAGGGAGATGGCACTATCTGGAGGTGCTGGGCTAGGTTTCAGTACTTATCTGGACCAGGGACCCATCTGGATGTTGTAGGTTTCTGGAAAGTTACTCTAGTGCATGCAACCCTTGTGGATCTTATATATTGCCCTAGGTGTTCTTTAGGATTGGCTGGAATGGTCCTGGTTGGGGGTTGGCAGGTTACAATAGGTAGCAAGGTTTACTTGAAGCTTGCATAAGAACAACCTCCAGAGTAGCCTCTCGACTCTGAACTTCTCTTTCCCAATGCTCTGAATTTTAAAAAACTTTTTATTATTCTCAATTACTTTCATAGCATTCTGTTTTGCTTTTATGGATGAACTGTCCTCTTGTTTTGCTGATAATAATAATGGCAGTTTGTTTTCTTTAAAGTTTTATTTTCCTCCTGCATTATAGCTGTTTTCTTTGGGTTCATCACTTTTTGTTTGTTTGGGCCTCACTTTTTCCTAGTTGAGGCTTTCCACGAATGTCTGGCTGTCCTTGAGTCATAACAAATAGAACAGCCTATGAAGGAAAATTGAGAAGAAGTTAAATTATAAAAAGGATTTGCTTTGGCTGTTGTTTTTGAATTAAGTGCCTAATTCTTGAGTGTCGTTTTTTTTTTTTTTTTACAACTGCACATAATGCTGTCTTTGTAGGAAAAAAACCCAAGCATTCTTGACTTAAAAAAAAAAGACTGTTTTCATAAAAAGACTGTGGGTGAATTTAGTGATAAGCTTGGGGAGATTTTCAATAATAATTGAGTATAAGGAGATATATTTCTTTGTCTTAAGTTCTGTGAGGGCTGTTCTTTTGCCCGTATATATATATATTTTTCATTTTAAACAAGAATTTTATTTAAACAGCAAGACACTTGACTTGAAGGGGAAACTATCTAGGATTCATTTCTTTTAGAGTAATTTATCCCTACTTAAAGACAGGTTGCCCTACATGTAACAGCTACATACAATAAAGTTATAAATTGTCCTTGATTTTACATTAATAAATGAAAAACATGAAAATTCTCCAATCAAACAAGGATTTTTTTGTATGTTGTTGGTTTTTGTTGAACAGTGAAAACAAAATAACGTACTGGAATATAAAGATAAGAGCTGAATGAGCATGCCACTAATGGAGAACGCAGGTATTTTCACAGAACCAGTATTTTTCACCATCCCATCTCCATTTGATGTCACTTAAAACATACCATTGGCCATTTAGTTAAAAAAAAAAAAAGCAACATGCTTGGGCACATACACCAGTTACTTTATGTAGAAAAAAGGAAACGGGAAGGTAAAATGAAAGAATAGAGAAAACTATACTGTAGTAATCAGGATGCAGTGGAACCAAGTTGCGGTTTTTCTAATTGAGAACGCATTCTTGGTCTGTAGGAACAGAGTTCTGGAGTAAAGTAGCAGGCTCCCCTCTTAACAGACACCTCCCGTCTGCTGCTGGAGCACATCAATTGTACCTTCAGCCTCCATTACCACCTGTGCAGGTATGTCTGTTTCATTGATTGGCTGCCCATCAAATTGGAATCTGATCTGCCTCCTTGACAAACCTGTGATTCACAATAGGTTTTCATTGGTTTACTAAGTGGTGTTTGCCTCTTAACCTTAAACTGCTCTGCAGCACCGTCCTGCCCTGCCACCTTCAAATTAGTACAAAGTTCTCGGTCTTGACTCCTTGCTTGGGTTCTTCATTGTCCATGGTGAGACCTGGAGTCTTCTCAGCTACTGCTTCACAAAAGCAGTGCCAGGTCCATACCATACGAGCACACAAGCAGCACCCGGAGTGGCAGAAGCTTATTTTGCCCATATATGCTTTTAGGAGCACCGGACCATGAGATTGAAGGACTGGGTTCTACTTCCAGGTCCCTACTGTGGGATCATGGATGCATCACTCACCTTCTCTGAACCTCAGTTTCCTAATATGTAAAATGAAATCCATTTCCTCACTGGACCATGATGGAGATCAGTGAGATAAAAAATTATTCTTCATCCTTGATTCAGGTTTGAAAGTTCTTAAATCCACCCCCCTCTCCATTCCATAAATATGCAGCTTGTCCCTCAAGGCATTCTTCAGAAAAGATTAGCTTTGGCTAAGTGTTTGCACACAGCTGCCATATTTTAAATTCTTCTGATTTCTTTCTTTTCATTTCTCTAGCCCTTGATGAGAATAAAGAAATATTTTCAATTGTTTGATGAGAGTCCTGAGACCACTGTCACTCTATTTTATAAGGCCTCTAAATGGTCTTTAAAACATAAACATGACTGCATTAATTGGATGCCAGAAAAATGACTGTAGTCCATTAGCCACCAGGAGTGCATAAGAAGGCTGGCCACCGCAGGTATAGGGACTAATCCAGGGATGACTAAGACTAAAATTACTTCTCTTCAGAAGTCGGTCAAGCATTTTATTTAGGGCATGGAAGGTAAAGTGACTGAGTTCAGGAGGCTTGAATTTAAAGGATGAGGGACCTGTGAAGTGTGTGTGTGTGTGTGTGTGTGTGTGAGTGTGAGCACATGTGTGTGTGTGGGGGGGTGTGGTAGGAAGAGCAGTTCATCCCTGAGGTTCATTTCTCGCTCTCATACATCTCTGCCTATGTCTCTGTTTCTGTCTCTTTCTCGGTGTTTCTGTCTTTCTGTGTGTCTCTGTAGCTCTCTGTGTCTATCTCTACCTCTTTCTCTCTCTGCATGTGCATGTGTCTCTCCTTGCTCTCACTCATTTGCTCTCTTGCACCTTCTAAGATTCTCTCTCTTTTTCGCTCAGGCCTGCTCTGACGCCTCTTTTTTCCTGAGGTAGTGCAAGGCTCTTGCCTGAGCCATGTCAGGATGGAGGCAGGAAAAGGACCAGTGAACTGACAGTCGCTGCTGGTGGAAACTGATTTGCATCCCTCATGTCACTTTTCCACCCATCCATCCTCAGTCTTGTCCTGCTTCATTTGGAATCCAAACTGAGGTCCACAGAGCAGGTCTGCTACGAGTCTGGGCCCTGCACCTCCATTCCCTGCGTCAGCCCGCCCCTCCTCCTGCCTAGGCTTTAGTTCGTGTTTTGAGGATCACGATGTCTTTAGAAATATTTCCATGGAAGAAAATGTGACCGGCTTTTATTGGCCCTGTGTCTGTAGGGGGCAGACAACAACAAAAAATAGATTTGCATGGGGACATAAATGTAGAAGTTTAATTTTAGTTTCTAAGAGGATCAGAGATGTCATAGAAAGGTCACTAGCAATTGATTACTTTAAGGAAAAACTTTTGTGCATATGTATAATTTCAAAAATGACCCATACTCATAACACGCGATGATACTAAAATGAATACAATACTGGTAATTAAGTACAGGTCTCTAAAGAGTATTCCATCATATTTGGTAAGATAATGATTCAAGCAAGCCATAGTACAGAGTCGAGGAAGAATAAATCTGTATTTCTTGAGCCTGTATGCTGTCTGGAAAGCCATGTTAAAAATAATGATTCAAAGTTCATTGGATAAATATAACAAGAAGAGAACAAATGAGTAAAACTGGTGTTCTAGTTTGCTAGCTGCCGGAATGCAATATACCAGAAATGGGATGGCTTTTAAAGGGGGAATTTAATGAGTTGCTAGTTTACAGTTCTAAGGCCGAGAAAATGTCCCAATTAAAACAAATCTATAGAAATGTCCAATCAAAGGCATCCAGGGAAAGATACCTTGGTTCAAGAAGGCCGATGAAGTTCAGGGTTTCTCTCCCAAGTGAGAAGGCACATGGCGAACACAGTCAGGGCTTCTCTCTCAGCTGGAAGGGCACATGGCGAACACGGTGTCATCTGCTAGCTTTCTCTCCTGGCTTCCTATTTCATGAAGCTCCCCGGGAGGCGTCTTCCTTCTTCATCTCCAAAGTTCGCTGCCTGGTGGACTCTCTGCTTTGTAGTGTTGCTCTCTCTGAATCTCTCTCTCCAAAATGTTTCCTCTTTTATAGGACTTCAGAAACTAATCAAGACCCACTCAAATGGGTGGAGACATGTTGTCACCTAATCCAGCTTAACAACCACTCTTGACTAAATCACATCAACCAGGGAGATGATCTCATTACAGTTTCAAATATACAGCATTGAATAGGGATTATTCTACCTTTATGAAATGGGATTTATATTAAAACATGGCTTTTCTTCAGGGGACATGCTTTCTTTCAAACCAGCACAATCAGTAAAGTAGAATTTGTTTTTATGGATGAAGAGATGTTGCATATCTTAATTTAATTAAGTTACTAGGCACACACCAGATATCAAGTCCTGCTCTAAGAGTTGGAGGGAGCCACAAAATAAATAAGACATTGTTATGGAAATAAAAACTTCCTGCCGTTTACACATATTTTGCTTGTTCAGGTTTTGCAGTTCCTATATTGTGTTGTGTGATATTCGCATTGGGCTTGCTCCTGCTAAGTTCATGGGGTGAACCCCCCTTACTCTCTTTATAGGGGATGCGCATGTGCCCCAAAGACAGGGGTTGGGGAGGAGAGGCCAGTTCTCAGGGGGGAAGCCAGAACTCAGTTGGCGTGTTCCACCCATGAATTTAGCAGAAGAGTCTGAGAGTTTGGGCAAGCTGGGTTCCTGGGCAGTAGATATAAAAATGCCACTGACTGTAGGAGAACTGGGGAGAAGCAGAAAGCCATAAAGTATAAACCAGATTATCTGGTTTGGGTCTTATTGCGGGTGCAGGGGGCAGGGAGAAGGGTGGGGGGTGGGTGGTGATGGGTGCATGGTGCACGGGTGGGTTTCCTCCAAGTCTTCTCGGTAAGGCCTCTTGTCACAAGTCCTGCCTTGCTTCACCTGAGCTGAAGACACACCAGCGGTTCTCAAAGTGTGGTCTCTGTACCAGCAGCATCTACATCACCTGGATGTACATCATCTCGCTAGAAAAGCAGATTACCAGGCCAGACCCAGCCCTACTGAATACAGGAACTCTGGGGGTGACACCCGGTGCTGCGCGTATTAACAAGCTCTCCCGGGATTCAGAGGATTCGAATGCTAGCTCCAGGCTGAGAACCACTGCTCAGTTCCTAGCACTAAAGAGGAACAGTGCCCCCTGGAGGCCGTGTGGTCACAGCGCCAATGGAAGCCGTGCTGTCTTCAACCTAAGGAGTATGGGAAAGAGTGGGGATTTCTAAACCTGGCTGTACCTTCCCAGACAAAGGAGGCTCTGGATTATCTGGATCAAGGGATATTGCTGTCCCCTTTATAATAGTCCTGGCTCCCAAGATGTGTGAATGTGGGTGAATTCTAACATGAAAATTTATCATTTTCCAGCTCTAGTGTTCATCTCATTCCCCTATGCAAAAACCTCTGTCATGTATGGCCCTTGACAGAGTTGACCTGAAAGTTTCACTAATTCTGGAACCATCCTACACAGAACTTCTGTTATATGAGATTAGAATTCCTGTTCATCGTTTTTATCAGGTTTCTTTTACTTGCACCCTGTGCTGGTTTGAAAGGATGTATGTCCCCTAGAAAAGCCATGGGTTAATCTAAATCCCATTTTGTAAAGGCAAAATAATCCTTACTCAATACTGTATGTTTGAAACTGTAATCAGATCGGCTCCCTGGAGATGTGATTTAATCAAGAGTGGCTGATTAACTGGATTAGGTGATGACATGTCTCCACCCATTTGGGTGGGTCTTGATAAGTTTCTGAAGTCCTAGAAAAGAGAAAACATTTTGGAGAATGAGAGATTCAGGGAGAGCAGAGCAGAATGACACAGCCACGAGAAGCAGAGTCCACCAGCCAGTGACCTTTGGAGATGAAGAAGGAAAACGCTTCCCAGGGAGCTTCATGAAACAGGAAGCCAGGAGAGAAAGCTAGCAGATGATGTCATGTTCGCATTGTGCCCTTCCACCTGAGAGAGAAGCCCTGGCTGTGTTTGCCATGTGCCTTCTCACTTGAGAGAGAAACCCTGAACTTCACTGGTCTTCTTGAACCAAGGTATCTTTCCCTGGATGGATGCCTTAGATTGGACATTTCTATAGACTTGTTTAATTGGGACATTTTCTTGGCCTTAGAACTGTAAGCTAGCAACCTATTAAATTCCCCCTTTTAAAAGCCATTCCATTTCTGGTATACTGCATTCCGGCAGCTAGCAAACTAGAACACACCCCAAGGCATCATACTCAGTTACTTTATGAAAGAAATGTATAAAAGCTGGCGAAAACAAACTTGTTTAATATATCCTAGACTGAAAAACAAAACAAAACAAACAAACAACCGAAACACCTTTGGTGGTTCTACATTAAACAGAGCTCTCGGTGTGATATTCAATGGCTCTGCAGCCTGTCCTGGCCTCCTCTCTCAGCCTCTCCCTCACCTCTTCCCCACAGAGAACCATGTCGCTTTCTCTCTTCGTTGTTCACATAGTTCTTGCTGCAGTAGCAGCCCTCGCAGTGTGTCTATTTACGGTTCCATCCGCTCACTGGACTGGAGCTCCTTTAGGGCAGGGATCACATCCAATTTCTGTTTATTCCCAGCATTTAGCACAATGCCTGATTAGGAGCGGGTGATTAGTAAATGTTTTTGACGTGAATAAATGGAGATATATAACACATGGTCTAACTTTGTGGAATTATTTGCTGTTCCTGGGATTTTCTAGCTCTTTGTCTTCCTTCATGCAGCTCCTTTTATGTGAAATGCCCTTACGTGTCCACTTCTAGCCTCTCAGAACTCCTGTCCTTCAGTGTTGAAGAGGCACGTGGGACTGAGCTGTAGAGTCATCAGATAATGAATAGTGAAACTACTCCTGGGGCAAAGTGCAGAAATGATAAAAATAGAAGCAGCAATAGCAATAACATTAATCTATAATATTAATGGGTCGTATTGGTTGAGTTCTTATCAGATGCCAAGTCTGTGCTAAGCCTTTAACATAGATCCTCTTGTTAAATCAGCCTGTGAGGAAGGTGTTATTATCTGTAAAATTACAAATGAAGAAATGGAGGCACAGAAGGGTTAGATAATTTGCCCAAGGTCAAATAGCTAGAAATGTCAAAGCAAAGATTGAAACCCAGGTCTGTTGGACTACAAAACCAACGTGCTTAATTTGAAGCTAAACAGATAATTAACCAAACACATAGACACTAGAGATCTTTATGAAGCAGAATCGTGAATCCAAACAGGCCAGCATAAAAAGAAAAAAAAAAACCCTGAAATTATATGCTATTCAATGAATAAATTGATATTTAAAGAGCACCTTCTGTGAGACAGGCACTGTTCTAGGAGCAGAAGGATTTAAGGGGTGAATAAAACCCATGGTCCTTGTTCTCAGGAAATTTACTTTCCACTGAGAAGATGTTTTTGAGATAATAACTTTTGGGCCAATCCCTGCATGACAGAAGGAGCAGCCATGTGAATATTTGGGAAGAAGATCCAGGTAGAAACAAGAAAGAGCACATGCAAAGGCCCTGAGGTTAGGAACCCTGGAGGAGGAATCAGTAGCCAGCAACTGCTGAATGCAATTGACATTGGATCAAGCTTTCCATTCCAGTTCTATAAGCCAAGGAACCAAATCCAAGTTATTAGTTACTTGAAGGTAAAGACGATGAGTGCACAGATGAGTCCTAAGTTAGCCTAGTTAGGAATGAGGGTTTGTGGGGGAGTTGAAAGCAGATCCTGTTACTGCTTTGAATTTTTTCATTCCTCAGTGTGTTCCAGTACCTGAGAATGAATGAAAATAGCAGAACATTTTGGGGCAAAACCAAGCGTCAACATTCATAATGCCGCCTGGACATCATTTTAGAAAAAAATCAATTAAATGTGTCACATAGTCTGAGAAGGGCTTTTTCAAAGGCATCCCACTGACCGGGTTCTGCACACCATACCTCTTCCCACATCATTGCCTTTCTGGAATTATCTTGCAAAGACTAAGCTATTTACTCACTAATCCTCCACCCACAGTGGCAGGATCCAATTCCCAGTGGGTTATGGATTCAAGACTCAGGGCTGAGGTCCAGGTGAGAGTGGATCTTGGTGAGAACACACCAAGGAATATTTTCTCTCCCATCCAGTGCTATATGAAAGAGGGGGTGAGGCAAGGAGCATGAGCCATGCCAGCTGCAGGCAGGAAAGGGCTGACTTGACTGCAGACAATTACAAAAATATATAAAGCTGACTAAAAGTTAATCTGCTTTTTATTATCACCTACAACTAGCAGTGACAAACAAGGTCAGTGATGAAAGAGTCCTTCTCCTGGGGCAGACCATTTCCACAGCACACCTTCCTGGTACGCTCCAATGCCACATCCAGTTTGTGATACCTGTTTTGCTCCTTGGCCCCATACTTGATGCATTCCACTTGATCCCCCATGGGTCTGGCTTCCCTCGTGAATGCCTTTTTATAGGTACTGTGGGTACGTTCCTCCTTGTTTGGGGGCTCATAGCACTCCTCTTCACAAAAGGACCCTCCTGAGCTGAGATGCTCCCCCTGCAGTGCGTGCTTCAGGACTCCTGCCTGTTCATTCCTTTGAGGGGCATGTTCATGCCCACCGACCCCCAGACATCCATGGAGCATCTTCAATAGGCCCCAGGCCCTGCCGCACTGGGGATAGAGCAACAGCCCAAACAGCCGTGGTGCCTGCCTCCAGAGCACACTGCTAAATAAGGGAACAAGATGATTGCAGACAATGACTGATCCAACAAGGACAATCAAAGGGATGGCATGATGGAGAGTAAGTGGAGGCAGCATCACTCAGACCAGGCAGGCAGGGGAGGCTTCCCCGGAATTTGATCAGACACTTCAGACACTTGAGTCACCAAAGTAAACAGACAAAACTGACTTGAAAAGAGCTGGAGGAAGAGCATCTCAGGTGCGGGGGGGACGGGAGAGTGGGTGGGGAGCAAGGACAAAGTTCCTGAGGTGTGAGGAAGCTGGGCATGCTTGATGAATAGAAATAGGCACTGTAGATAAACAAAGGGAGGGAGAGGGAAGCAGTGAGGTGAGGTCCTTCAGGCAAGGGCCACACTAGGGAGTGTGGATTTTATTCTCAGGACAAAGGAGAGCTATCGACTGCTGAGGGACCCAATATTGAGGGACCCAATATGATTTACATATATCCAAACTATATTGTTTAATGCATTTAATCTTCTAAAAAAACCCCCAGGTAATTAGTACTTGGAGACACTGAGAAGTTACGGGATGGATCAATGGTCACCCAGAAAGTGGTTGAGCAGAGCTCAAACCTGGATCTTCAGACTCCCAAGTCCAGTCTTTCTCTTCTATGCTAGCTGTTCTGTCCACCTGCTCAATAACCAATTCCTGAGACACAGGGGTTTCAAAGAGAGAAAGAGTTTATTACTATATGTGTAGCAGGAGAGCAGATGGCCTAATGGCCCAGAATCTGTCTCCCCAAGTTTAGGGGGTTCAAGATTTTTAAGGATTTTAGCAAGCGGAGATGAGTTCATTTCACATAGTAAGTTCAAAGCAGGAAAGGAGACAGTGTTATTATTCTCATTTCAGTAGGAGGATATGTTGAAATGAGGGGAGACAGAGCTATCAGGGCAGTACTAAAGGTGTAAACCAAAAGGGAGAAGTAATTAATGGCTGACTTCATTAGCATTAGGGCCTTGGCTCTACTAGAGAATGGCTAGCTTTAAGAATCACAAAGGCAGGGGTTAAGGGCTTTTTACATTCATTTCAGCTATCAGGGCAGCTGGACTACAATTCAGAGATCTCAGGTATTTCCCTGTCTACTCCAGCATCCCAGAAAGCAAAAAGCAATTTTTATATAATGGCTCACTAATCAAAATCATCCCTTAAATCCTGATTTCTTGGTTACATAGCTGAGCAAAAGGTAAAATTCATGGCAGAGCAGGAGTGTGGATGTTGTATTTTACTGGTGCACATTCTAAGAGCATGGAAAGGGACATGGAGTGAAGAGATGGGAGGGTGCTGGGAAGAGAGATTTCTTATTGGGCCAGTATATACGGTAGGAATTCAGCGACCTTTGGAGGAGGAGTAAGACTTCTGGAGGGTGGAGGAGCTGGTCACAGAAGAGGCTGATCTCAGGATATTTATGGTTCTTTTAGGGTTAAGGGATAACAGTGACTGTTGCACTATTATCAATCTTATGGAAGGCTTACTGCGTGGCCAGGACCATTCTAACTGCTTTACAGATGGACGAACAAAACAGCCTTGAAAAGCTCTTGGGGAAGAACATTCCTGGCAGAGGAAACGCAATAACAAGGATGCTGAGATATAAACTCGGTGTGTCTGATAAATAGAAAGAGGCTGCTGGACTTAGAGCAATAATACTTTTATTCCTCCCAATGAGCCTAAGAGGAAGGTATTGTCATTGCTCAGTTTTACAGATGAGGAAACTGAGGCATAGCGTGGTTAATACTTTGCCCAAGATCACTCTTCTTTGTCCAAGTAAATGAGGCTGGCTCTGAACCCAGGAACTCTAGAGCCCGCACTCTTCAACTCCACAATATGCTGCTATTTATTGAGGGGATAATACATACAGGAGCTCTACCTAAGTTACAAGCCAGCTCTGAAAGGTGGCCACTATTAGCCTTCTCATTTGGTAGATATTAAAGGTTCAAATTGTACAAATAATTTCCCCACGGTGCCTCAGGAGCTGGGATTCAAACCCAGATGAGCCTGGTACCCATATCCGCGCTCTTTTCTTTACACTCCACTTGCCTCTGAGGACCCAGCTCTTAGAAGGGGACAAGCAGCAGACCTCAACTAGCCTGCAGCAAGCTGCTCAGACCTGGGTTCGACAGTATTTTGGGTGTTATTATTAATCGACTGAGATGTTTGAGTTGAAGAAAAGTTGTTCCACGCGGCCTTTTTTTTTTTGAGGTGCTGTATGGTGGAAGTCACATTTCACTCTTTTTCCATGTGAGTATCCCCTTATTGCAACACCACTTGCTGAATTTTTGTTTGTTTGGTTTTTCATTTGTTTGCTTGTTTGTTTTTGGGAAATGCATGGACTGGGAATTGAACCCGGGCCTCCAGCATGGCAGGCGAGAATTCTACCACTGAACCACCCTTGCACCCCCCACGCAGGGCATTTTTTTAGGTCAGTGACACTTTTCTGTATGATACCACAGTGACATAATGCATGCTGTTACACGTTAATACACCGCGACTTGAGTTACTAATAGTGTATCAGTATTGGTTCACCAGTTGTAACAAATGCAAGATGTTAAATCATCCTGGAAACTATTTGTGTGGAGGGGTTTATGGGAACTCTACTTTCTGTACAATTTTTCTGTAAACTTCAAAGTGCTCTAAAAATAAAGGTTGTTATAAAAAAGAAACAAAAATGGTGCTCCCGAGTCTTGCTAAGAGAAGCGCTATAGGAGTTAAGGGGCAGGACCCTTCAGAGGTCACAGCCCAGGAAAAGAGCCTCAAAAGCCTAAAGGCAGAACTTCTCCCGCAAAGAAGAGCTGACAGAAGGGCACCCGCTGGAGAACTGAGAATGTGCATGAAATGACTTCAGGGGAAACTTGTCCCTGTACCCATAGTTTTGACCTGTTTGCTACAAAGTTCTATTTTTTCACATTTTCCCAATGACCTCACTCATCTCAATACCCATTATTGTTCATATCTTCCCAGAGGCAAGCATACAGTGACTTTGATTTTTGGCCAAGGGAATTCCATGGTCGTCTATGCAAACAAATTCTTTGGCCCTTTCATTTCTGAATGTCTTTACATATTCCTCATGAGTCAAATATTTCTTATACTTTTTTTTCTGACAGTCAAATCCTTCCAAATAGATAGTTAAATGTAATGGTGTGTGTACATGTTTAATGTTGAAGGGAGTATTTATAAGGACCATCACAAACTCATGTTGGATTTTTACTGTAGCATTTTAGAACCATGAAATTCCTTCAGGAACAATCTTCTGAAATCTCAAGTTCAATGCCAAGATAATTAGCATTTTAGACAATGCAGTTAAGATATAATAGACCTATTGAAATCTTAGATTGGTATCTATATTTAGTCTCGCTAAGAATTCACTTAAAGTTTCTATTGTCTATTTTTCCAGGGCTTTCTATCTCATGAAAAGAGCCATAAATGAGCTTTAAAATGGTCTATCTCATCTAATCTATTCTGTCAACAGGCAGCATTGCCACGAGTAAATCTTAAAGAACAAAACCCCAGAACTTCATGAATGTCATCTATAAGGCTATGATTTTGAAATTCTTTCTGGTATAAAAAGGAGTTGCGTCCAAGGGTTCAAAATTTTTGAGCTTTTACTATTCCCGCAGATTGCTGATTTAATTAATATTCAAGGATAGTCCTGACAAGTGCAGCCGGGATGTTAATGGCCCTGCAGCAGCCCTCAACCTATGGGGGGAAGTGAATAAGCACCCCCATCCTTCAAGCTGACGATGCTAGGAGGCATCTTGTTTCCCTTTCAGGAGGTGTCAGAGGAATCAAAATAGTGGCCACTTCATAAAATGTACCCTTACAGATGATGCTCTTTTGTCTCACTTTCATCTCTCCCTCACTCCTACTTCCTGAAATCACCTCACAAATAACCTGTACCCAAGGCCTTGTCTCAAGTCCTGCTTTAGGAAAAATCTAAACTGAGACATTGGTACCAGATCTAGCCCTAGGACGTAGATCCTTGGAATGGGATTCTGGAAGTCTCTTACTGATGAGACGGCTGGTAGGTGGAGTAGTAGTTTAACCCCTCATATGCTGTAGCCGCATAGTTACTAACACTCTCAGTGTGGTGGATTGGGAGGAGGTACAGGTCTAAGGGGAAGCACTGAGTTGTTTCAAAGTGCAGCACTTGAGTGATGGGGCAATAGTAATGATAATAATTATAATTTTTATAATTATAAAGTAAGTTGGCTGAATTTCCACCTTGGAATCTTTGAAGGATAAAAACAGACTCAGGTTAGCCAACTATTAACTCAAGGGAAACTATAAACGCCAGAAGGCCTCCATGGCAGCATATCAAAGGGACTCTTGTCTCCTGCAGCTATAGGACACCCTTGCTGAAAATCAGGTGTAGGCTTTAATTATCAAGTGGCAGGGCTGCTAAGAACACTGAATGCACAGCCTCCACTAGTTCCCTATGCTAAGGTCAGACTCCAAGGTGAATACATTCAGGTAAAGTCACTGAGAACCTTGAGCCCCTCTATTCCTCTGGACCCCCCACCCTCACTCCGTTCTCACTGTGGGAGAGCTGTCCCCAACCTCCCTCCCCCCTGTCCTTGTCTGGATACCTTACAGAGACCACACCTGAGGTGGCTGTGTCACAAGATGATGCTTGTTCTCAAGACTTGTACCCATTCCCACCTTCCCCATTTCCCCCAGTCTTCCCTCCTCTCCCCTGTAGTTCCTTGCCTCCAGACCAATACCTACCAATAACTAGGGTCAGATCTCAGCATAGCCCAGGAGGAAAAGTTTTAATAGCTGCTATAGTAGAAAGAGGTACTCACCAAAATAATTGCAGGGCTTGGCTAATAGATATGGTCTGCAACTAGGGCAGCATGTATAGAAATGCATTTTGAGAGTGTTAGAAAGGGGATTGAAGAAGCAGATGAGAAAGCTGGATCAGGGAGAATTAAATGACATGAGGACAGTCTTCCATGACTCAGGATGAAATGCCCCGGAGAAGACTCATGGAGCTGTTTCTGATATGCTGCTGGGGTGGCTCCTGGAAGCTTGAACATAATATCCTTCAGTAACTGAGATGGAGTTTCCATAACTGATGCAGAAGTGTATGAAGGAAGGAGTTCATATGCTCAGAAGTGGTCATGCTCGAGTAGATTTCTCATAGCAGACACAAGAACCCTACTGATGACTGAGTGCTCAAAGACAGCCCAGAGGACATAGCTCTGGTAAAAGTGATAAGGAATGTGCTAGTGAGAAAGAAGCACTCGCACTGTTGAAAGTTCAGAGGTGGTTGTCCTCTCTTTGTTGGGGCTGACAATAATAGGTGCTATTACAGAACTAATTTCCCTAGTGTCCATGAGGACGACAGGATTTCAGAATAACAGAAGTCATTGGTGGTATTTGGCCATCACATGAAGGGTAGACATCATTATCAAGTCAGCAGCAAGGACGGAGTGGCAAGCAGAGAACTCTGACCTGCAGAAATCTGCACTGAAGGTTCATAGACCCTGGTGGTCTAAGGGGTCAGATGGATGGTTAGCCAATTAGGGTGATGCTTGACTTCTATAACCAGAAAAAAAGTAAGAATTAGTGAGCAAAGGCCAATGGCAGCTACCACTGTACATAATCATAATTTCTTCTAGTTTTCATATTTGAGGAGTTCTCAGACTTCATCACTGGAAGGGGAGGCTGAGTCCCTGGCGTAGGAACTTGCAACCCTCCAGCAAGCACACATAATACATATTCCTCCAATTCTTTCCCGATAGAATTATTCACTGGAGAAGTCTCTCCATTAGCCCTTTAAAGAGCTGTTGGAAACAGGGTCTGATCTCAAGATCTTAAAGGATCCTTATCATATCCCTATTCAATTAAACTGCATGAACCCTGCAAAAAACAGGTTGCATCAGTAAAGGCAGACTCTTGGGGATTGGATCATGTTCAGGTCTCAACCCCTGGTCCTGTGGGTGTGAAACCATTTGTAAATAGGACCTTTGAAGATGATATTATTTTAGGCATTACCAAACTGCATGAGGTTGGGCCTTGATTCAATATGGCTGAACTCCTTATAAGCAAAGAAATTAGACACAGAGGGTGAAGCCACGAGGGCAGCAAGAGGCTGGAATTCAATGAAACCTACAAGAGAATGAGGAAAGTCCCATCGTATGTATGGCCATGTGACAGAAAAGCCAAGGATCAAGGGTACCTGGCAGCCAGCCCCAGAATTCCACAGTCTTTGGGAAGAAAACATCACCTTGTTGTCACCTCAATGTTGGACTTCTCCTAGCCATGAGCCAATAAATTCCATTATTTAATATCAGTCTATGGTGTTGGTTTTCAACAGGAAACTTAAACGGTGGAATGCTATAGAATTAAACAAACGGTAACTCCAATTATAGCTTCTATACCATAGGTAGTATCTTTGCTATAACATTTATGGCCCTTGTTATATAGCTATGGTTCTAGGAAATGCATTTTTCCCCCCAAATCTGTCTGCGGTGGTTTGGAGCTATGTGTATCCCAGAAAAACATGTTCTTAAACATAATCCCTTTTGGTGTAAATCAATTGTAAGCAGGACCTTTTGATGAGGTTATTTCCATTAAGGTGTGGCCCACCTCAATCAGGAGGGGTCCTAATCCCATTTCTGGGAGTCCTTTAAGCATAATGAAATTCAGTCAGACAGAAAGAAAGCCACAGAGGGAGCAGCCAGAAGCAGCCAGAAGCTGAGCACCAACTGAACCCAAAAGAGAAGGGAGAGACCACGAGATGCCACCATGTGCCTTGCCATGTGACAAGCTAAGGAACAAGGATTGCCAGCAATCAGCCCCAGAATGCCCTAGTCTTCAGAGAGAAAGCACTGCCTTGGCGACACCTTGATTATGACTTCTTTCTTAGCTCAAAACCAACAGCCAATAAATTCCTTTGTTTAAGCATGATATTTGCCCTTTGCATGGTATTTACTAAAGCAGCCAATGGAAACTGGAACACTATCATTAAAGGGGATCAAAAGGTTTCACATTAATGTGGGTAGAATAGCAATGCTCTTTACTGAATTGTCCCAGGGCTATATTAACTCTACTGATTTCTGACACAAAATAGTCTGCATGGATTTTGGTCATCTTGACATTTTGCAGCATATCATGCTAGACCATTATATCATTGATATCATGCTCATTGGACCTTGTGAGCAGAAAGTATCAAATAACGTGCATGCCCTAGTTAGACATGTGAGGACCAAAGGGTGAAAGAATAAGATGACAGAGTCGGGGGTTGATCATATTGATTATTGCTGAAGTTATTAAGGGCCTGATGGTCTGGGGTGTGTTGGGACACTCCCTTATGGAGAAAAGGGAATTATAGCACATTGTACCCTTGACTACTAAGAAAGAGGCCCAGTGCTTGGTGGGCCTCCTTGGCTTCTGGAGTCAACCAGTTTTGTATGGGGACTACAGCAAGAAAGGACTTTACAGGAAGTTAGCATTGCATTGCAATCTGTCTTAAAGCTCCTCCTAACTGACACAGAAGATCCAATGGTGCCAGATATATCTATGATGGAAAGAATGCTGTGAAGTCTCCGACAAGCTCCGGTAGGGGAGTCACTGCATAAACCTATAGGTTTCTGGATAGAGCCGTGCCTTCTTAGCAGAGAAGTACCTGCAATAGGAAAAGAAACTCCTTGAGAGCTACTCTGTTATTATAGAGACTAAACACCTGACTATAAAATGTCAACTGACTATGTGAACAGAATTACCCACCATGGGTTGGACATCATCGTATCCACGGACTCATGAGGAGCTGCTACAATCCACTGGGTGAAAATTGTTCATAAGGATCAAGCCCAAGGCTGTCCAGAGGGCTAAGTAGGTCCTCTCTGTGGTACTAGTACTTCTTCCTCAACTCACACACAACTCTTCTGCAATCTAATAATGGAGGAGGAAAATTCACAGGTGAGTTGGTTTAATATATTAGAGTGAGCAGAAAATGGATAGCAGTGTCACTCAGGATTGACCCTATAGTACAGAGCTGCAACCAACACAACTGGCTGTTCACTTTGTGTGGGAAAAGTGGCCAGACATATGGATATACATAAGCTTCTGGGCTTGCATGAATGGCTTGGTCTGTTGGTCAGGGGCATGAAACTAGCAAGATCGGAAGATTGGAGACAAGAATTCTGGTGAAGAGCCTTAAAGATGAACCTATCGGAGCAGGTACAAAGTGCATGGGACATCCACCTCAGAGGAGAAACTCGATAACCAGCTGGACAGGATGTCCTACCCAATAAATATCCTATAACCTCTGGCTACCCAGAGCTTTGGAAATGGAGCCATGAATAGAGTAGCTATGCTGGCTGGGATGGAGAGTGTGTTTACCTAAACAGAATAAGGTGACTCCGGCCAAGGCTAATCTACTGCCAACTGCCTACTGTCGGTGCTGGATGTCCAACATGCGAGTATCAGAGAATGACACTGAGCCTTCCAATGGGGCACAGTCCCTGGACATCAGCTAGCTGCTTGGTGGTCGTTTGATTGCCCTAGACTTTTTCCACCTTGGAGGTAGTCATTCAGACCATATTATGCCAGTCCATATTTGGGAATGCATTCTGTTTAGGGAAGAAGTGGTACTTTTGAAATAAAAGAAAAACAAGGATCCATATATTTCTTTTGAGACATTTCTGGTTTAAGCATAATTACTGCCAAAACATTTGGCTTTTTTCCCTGCGTTCTTCCTTTAAGGGACGTGAGGTGTGTGGTGACCCACTATCATTGTCCATGGATAGCGTTTTAAATGTTTAAAAAGATTTTAAATGGCTTCTCTATAAATAAAAAGCCTTGGTTGTAGCATTTTTCTCGAGATCTCTTACATATCTGAAGCCCCTCTAAATTTTCAGCATCCCTCTCTTACCATAAGCATATGAGCACAATAAGAGTTTGACTAGTCTAACAAAAGGAAACCTGACACTTTAAATCATCTCTATGGTAACATTAATGAAAGCAACCAATGCCTGAGCTCCTGCTGCCTGCTGGTCACTGGGCTAGCTGTTATCATAAGCTATTTTATCTAATCTTCAGATCAACAGTACATGGCACATATTATAATCCTGACTTTGTCATCGAGGACTCTGAGGATCAGAGAGGTTAGGTAAATTGCCCTCAGTTAATCAGTTGTGCAGCTAGGATTGAAGCCAGCTATGGTCTTCAGCAATGCATAGTGAACTCCCACTTGGTTTTTCAACTTCAGAGCTAATCAGTCTACTGAGGGTCATGTGAATTTATTAGGCCCCCAGGCACATCTTCCCTCTCTTCCTTTTCATCCTACATTTTACACCGTCCTCCTCTGTCAGGCTTTAAGCCTCCTCCACATACAACGTTAAGGGGTTCATTTACATGCCACAGAGACCATTGATGTACATTTTGATATCAAGGCTGTTGCTTCTGCATAATGTGACGCAGGTAACTGGGACCTGAAGAGATAATAAGCAGAGCATCCTGTTTTGATAGGTCTAGGAAAGAGCCTTCCAGGGCAGCTAGTAGGCTGCACCACGGGGTGCAATTACTATGATTTTCCACCAGGTGGCACTTGCACGCAGGGCTGCCAGGCAAAGACGTTAAGAGTGAGAGGAGGACCTGGCTCCAAGAGAGATTCCCACAGAAATGAAATTCAAAGGTAGAAAATTTATTAACAATGTTCTCAGGAGGGTGGGCCAGTCATTCAGGCAAATATAATAAATATAATTCAGACAGGTAGAAAATGGGATTCACTAATGAGTTTCAACCAGTCTCATTTTGGTTCTATTGGAGTATTTGTGTTAGGAAAATGAAATCTAGAAGTGTGTGTGTGTGTGTGTGTGTGTGTGTGAGAGTGTGTGTGTGGTCACTGGAAGAAAATGTTTCAAAGAAATAAAATGCAAACAAGATGAACAAATGAACTGGAGGTCAGGATGGTTGTAATCACCAGACAGGACCCTGAAGAGGTGGTGAGTCTTTCAAGATGAGTGATGAAATGTGGGTGAACTTCAGGGTGTAGTAAGAGTCTGAAGAAGACCCTTAACTTTCCTGCATGTGCTATGAACCCATTCGACAGTGAGGAGAAACCTACAGATCCTGTGGTAGAACCTATTCTGCAAAAGTGGGCTGCAGCAACATTCCAGGCCTCACATGTTTCCCCAGAAGCTTGGTATACCTCATCAAGAGGTGGATTCCATGCACTCCCCCTTTAAATCTGGGTGGGCTTTCATGATTGCCACAATTAATAAAGTAGGCAGAAGTGACGTATTTGACTTCGAGTCTAAGTCATAAAAGTAATACAGTTTCTGTCTGGCTTTCTTTCTCTTGGGCACTCACTTTGGAACCAGAGCGGTACACCAGATAGGGAGGTCACACCACCTTGAAGCTGCCTTGTTAGAGAGACCACGTGGAAACATCACAGAGAAATAAAGACGCTGGGTGAGTCCCAGGTGATCCAGCCCCCAGCTATTTAGGTCTTCTCAGTCCAGGTGCTAGACATGTAAGTGAACCAAGCTTTGGATGCTTCTAGCCCCAGCTGCTCTATGACTGCAGCTCCGTGACAAACTCCAAGCAAGAGTTCCTTTAGTGGAGACCAGTCAGCAACCAGAACCATGAGAAATAAAAACTAAATTGTTGTTGTAAGTCACTGAGTTTCGTGGTGGTGCATTACACAGCAAAAGATAAAAAAAAGACTCATTTTTAAAATAGTGTTTTGAAAGGCAGAAAATAGAATAGGCACAAAGACAAAGGATTATAAAAATATTTTAAAAGCAAATATATGATAAAATAATATATATGCGTCCATATTAATGTATTACATGCTAAGAGCTAGTGGTGGGTCTGATAACTACTATTGATATTGGAAGATGTCTGCAACAGCTGTAATGTGATATTAAAGTATTTGTTATTTTTTTGTAACAAAGTCACAGGCAAGAAGTATCCATTAGAAAATTAGAAAATGCTTCTATGACGCAATGCTTGTGTGCATAATGGAAGGAAAAGCTGAATTTTAGGTAGAGGTGAGTGAAAATTACAGAAGAAAGATATGAATTTTTCCCATCCAACTTCATGGACTACTTCCCCTTCCTTCTTGGAACCATAGGAGATTGGAGCCTGCAAGGATCTCAGGCACTAAAAACCAATCCCGTCTTTCCCAATAGTGGAAGCGAGAGAAAATATGTTAAATTCTTGCCCAAGATCACATGGCTGTTTGGTACATGCATTTTACCAAGTCATCCCTTTGTTCCCTTTCTCTACAATTATCTTTTCATTCTCTCCTCCACTGACTCCTCTGCTTCTTTCTTTCCCCATGACTTTTTCTTCTTTCTTGACCCTTCCTAGTCATGAAATGAGATGTAGATCTTTAAAATGAAAGTTATGTGTATATTCGCCCTTTTCTCAGAGTGATACCATTTATTGAGCACTCAATGCTCTCCTTAGCTCCGGGGATTTTTCATATGTACCATCTACTCAAACAGACCATGACTCCATGTACATTCCTACACCCTGTTCCCAGAATGCCCTGTATACCCCAGAATGCTCTTTCCATTTTTTTCTGAACTAGTATCTCCTTAATGTACCATCTTAACACTATTTTCAACAAAATCTCCTGGCCCCATGCCCAAACACTGGCCATCTGGGAGTGGGCCTTGAAAACCTGCATTTTTAGCAAGCTGCCCTAGCTGACCTATTGCCTCTGAAAGTTTGAGACCCACAGATTTGCGCTCATCCATATCAAAGGTCCACACCCATTCCACCTCCCAGGTGTAGCCTCTATTAACCAGTAGAGCCTCATAATCCTCTGGAAAGTCCCATTTTTAGTATTTTTCTTATCTTGCCTTGCTTTCTTGATTAGAGACTTCAGGGCAGAGAGGATGGAAGAAGAAAAATAATTAAATAGTGAGAACCTATCATGTACCAGACACTCCCCAAGGTCCAGTGAGGGAGAGGCTATTGACCTAGTTTTACAAGTAGAGAAATTAAAGTTCAAACAGTTGGGTAACTGGGAGTGCATGGGTGTTTCAGTGGTAGAATGCTCGTCTTCCATGCAGGAGACCTGGGTTCATTCTTAGACCATGCACCAACCACCCACCCCCCCCCAAAAAAGTTGGGTAATTGGCCCAGAGTCACCCAATTGGTAAATTGTAGAAGGAACCTTACAATTTTGACTATTTTTTTTTTTTTACTCAAATGCCTCTGTACCACTCATGAAGTTAGCCTCAGTGTTGAAGCACAGCATCTTTGTAGATGCTGAGTCCCAATAAATGTTCCTTTTTCTGCAATTACTTGGACTTTCTCTCTGTCCTTCAAGATTTCTCATTCTCTGCCTGCCCTTTCAATGAAAATCTTTCTAAAAGTTCTGCTCTGGTCTCTTCTCACTCTTCACAATGACCTCACCTTTTGCACTGTATTAGTTAGGATTCTCTAGAGAAACATAATCAACAGGAAATATTCGTAAATATAAAATGTATGAAAGTGTCTCACATAACTGTGGGAATGCACAGTCCAAAATCTGCAGTACAGCCTGTGAAGCTGATGATTCTGCTGGAGGGTCTGGAGGAACTCCACAGGAGAGGTTTGCTGGCCGAAACAGGAAGAGCCTGTCTCTTCTGAATCCTCCTTAAAAGGCTTCCCATGATTAGATTAAGCACCATTCATTGCAGAAGGCACTCCCCTTTGGCTGATTACAAATGGAATCAGCTGTGGATGCAGCTGACGTGATCATGATTGAATTCTATGAAATGTCCTCATTGCAACAGACAGGCCAGCACTTGCCCAACCAGACAAACAGGTACCACCACTTGGCCAAGTTAACACACGAACCTGACCATGACATGCACCTATATTTGAGATACCTAAGTTTATCTCCAGACCAGATTTGAGCTTCAGACCTGTATGCCCAAATACCTAGTGGCATTTCCATGGGTAC
>PVIY010028873.1:0-32560 GCA_004026745.1 Myrmecophaga tridactyla | reverse complement strand
CTCCCTCTTCTGCTTTTAAAGATTATCTATTCTATTTTTTACTTCTTAGTTCAGACAGAATAAAAAATGAAATCAATAGCGGGATTAAAAAATATATTTAGAGCATATGTCATGCTCTAATAAATCCAATAATTATTTGATACGATTAATGACAAGCCCATTACATGGGAAGCCCTCAAGAACTAAATTACCTGAATCAGAACTTAATTTGGTAGTTGAAATTCTAAATTCCTATAAAACTTTATTTCTATAACACTTTGACTAAGTTTAAGTTACTGGAGAGTTAAAACTATGTTTTGTTTGCCTAGATTTATTTACACACACACATATATATGAGTTAAACAAGCATTAAACAGATCTTCATTTAAAGACAATTTCTTCTTTGATTCATCAAATGGCTGTTGCCAGAAGCTATAACAAATAATTTTTTTTTTCAAAATTCACAATTTATTGTCCCTCAACTAGAGTTAACAGAATTTAAAATCCATTATGAAGCCTATGTTGAATACAAAAAAAATATTTCTTCATGGCAGGATACACTTTCACTTTGCTGCCCTGTCAACTGACTTTTTAAAATGTTTGAACCTTTGAAGAAATGCTTTGTGGATCAATGTACATGTCCTATGAGAATATGGAATTTTAATAATGAAGCTTTCTAAACTTTGGTTATTTTCAAAATTAGCTGGGAAACTTTAATCAAAGGAGTCAATAGAGTACCAAAGCATTCCAGCTTTAAATGAAAAAGCAATGATTTAAAATAAAACTTGCAAATAGGAAGACACTGAAATGTTTCCCTACAAAAGCAAGAACTAAAACTGTCAGAATGGCTAAAACAAAAAATAGCGACAACATCAAAATGCCAGTGAGGATGCAGAGAAGCTGGACAACCCACACAGCACCAGTGGGAATGAAAACACAAACAGTGCAAACAAGATCAATTTTTTTTAACTTTATCTTTTGAAATAATTATAAAGTCTCAGGAAGTTGCAAAATACATCCTTCACCCTCAACAATGGCACCTTACATAACCACAGTACAGTAAAACCAGGAAATTGACCTTGCTCCAATCCACAGAGCTTACTCAGATTTTACCAGTTGTATAAGCACTTCTGTGTGTGTATTGTTTTGTGCAACTTTATTGAACGCTGCTTTGAACACACAAATACATTTGCTAAGACTCTTACCGTGATATATATCCAGAATTTTTTATATCATTCCAGCTACTCTCATTGGTTTCACCATTTACAGAATCATATTTAATTTCAGTTTGACACTGAGTTTCAGATTCCTTCCTTTGCTGAAAAAATGGGAAGAAAAATGGAAAGTTACCAACTGTCCAAAGCTGACTTGAGTTTATAAAATAACATTGAAAAACAAATAACATATAAAAACAAGTAATACAGCATTTCTCTTTATTATATTAATGAAAGAGGTTTATCTTCCCATTGCCCTCGCTCTAGTCTTTGAGGAGATTTTGTTTCTTTAAAACGTAGAGATATTACATACGTAGTATAAATATAATATATAACTAAGTGAAAGACTGCACACTTGTAAATACAAGTGGAAACTTTCACACAAGACAGTTATTTCTTTCCCAACCAATCCTGCAGATGCTTTAAAAGTGTTATGAGAATAGGAAATTGGATATGGCTTCTCATTTGCAATATCATTCATCAGTATCTCCTAAAACGTTTCCAAAGGTTGTTAACAATTATTATGGTCAAAGTGGGTACTTGGGTTCATTTGTTCAGTCACTGATTCTTCTGATAGTCTTCAATGAGCACCATGAGCCAGGCACTGGGGAGGGGGTGGTAGTAAACATCACAGACCTAGTTCTTGTACTTTGTAATAACCAGTACAATGGCAGAATGAGATAAGGAATTAGGAATTACCTATTAAAGGCTTCGGTGAGATAAGTACAGGGTACTCTGAGACATAGTATAGGCTTACAAAGGGCATACAGCAGTGGAGGCATTGAAAATTCAGCACAAAGAAGCATGGGGGAAAGGGGAGAAAAGGGTTAGGGCAATGGTAAGAGATGAGTAATGAGAAGGCAGGGTACAAAGCATCTAGAACCTTGTATCCTAAGAACAATGTGGATTGAACCCTATCAAAGGGTTTAAGGCCAGGAAATGTAGCTAGAGAGTCAGACTATAGAGAATGGATTGGAGACAGGGAGAGTATTAGAAGCATGTAAACCAAATAATGACTATTTCAGTCATTCAGGAGATGTCTGATGGTGTCTGTGCTAGGGAAAGGGAAGTTGGGATATAGACAAGTAGACAAATTTGAAGATATTTAGGAGGAAGAATTTGATGGAACTTGGTGACTGATTAGATGAGGGAGAGAAGAATGAGTTTTTACTTTGGTGACTGAGGATGGCTGTACATTTCATTCAGAGAAATACCAGAGGAACTGGCTGGGGATGGGAATAGGGGTGGAAATGAGTAAAGTCTGAGAGATAAGCCACTTTTGAGGTACTTGTTAGTACCTAATAGGTGATCTAGAAAGGTGGATTTGGGAACCAATGGATTTAAGGCTTGGAAAGAAGCATCCACCACAAGCCAAAGAAGGCAATCAAGAGATTACAGTGTCAAGGAAGCCAGGTAAAAAAAGGTCAAAGAGCTAGGAGGATAGAGCAGTGTCCACTAACTTTAACAAAAAAGAAGATAATCAAAAATTTTTTGACAAGAACAATAGCAGTGGCATGGTAGGGGTGGAAACCAGACTGCACTGGGAGGAAGAACGAATGGAAGGTAAGAAAGTAGAAACCAGAGTACAGGCAACAATGATCTTTTAGTAAAGCCTGAATACATTTAAAAACACACACAATGTTTTCTCTACTCCAAACTCTGAAATAAATTAGAATCTAAAATATGTCTTACTCTGTGAGGATGAGGATGGAAAAGTCTGCGCACAATAAAAGTTGTTGCTATGATGCAAAACAGAATAGTTCCAACTATTTCTTTCCACCAGTGTAAGAGGAGAACAGGATCCTTTTTGCGGATATTCTTGTTGTAATTTGGATTTTCGAGAAACCTGACTGTGATCTGTGTGCTCCGTTTGCTCCTTTCCCTCTTGTAGTATGGTAGATAATAACCATTATCTTAAAAAAACAAACATTAAAAGGTCTTTTTTTAAAAAGATACATTGAAATAGACCCATCTCTAATTGTTAAAAATTGTTTTTTCCTATAACTTGTAACACTAATTCCTTTGATTTTTGGTTTCATCTGTTTTCTTTAAACATATTTTGAATAGCCTCCTTCATTTACCTCACTTTTTCTTTTGTACTAGACAGATACATTTTCCTTTATTCCACAGGCATCTAAAGTTTTCTTTACACTGAATAATGAGACCAGAAAAATATTAATGAGTCACCCCATTCATTACCTCTTTAATAATTCAGTCCTTTAAATGCAAAAAAGAATTAGTACTCAATTTTTCTTCAAGATATTTTAAGCCTTCCTTTCACCTGGCATCAATAAAATACCAAATTTTACAATTAATCATTCACTGGTCTGTTTCAGGCCACCAAAAATAATTTGTCCTAGGAAACAGCTGTCTTTTTTGCCTTCTATTTTGCATGACTTGGGCAAATTACATAATTCTCTCTTACCTTGTCTTTTGATCCCTATCAGATAAAGGCTGTTGATAAAAGGGTGTTCAGAGCTTTCTGTTTTCTAACCTTTTGAATTATACAATAATTGCCCATTTAGTATCTAGGGTAACTGATGCCATGATTCCTGACATATCTTTTTGAGCTATTTTACTTTCCATACTCTAGTCAACTACCTTTCAATAGAATTCTATTAATTTTAAATGAATAAATTAAATAAATAAAAACAAATAAAAATTTTAAACTCAGTATTTTCAAGTTAACAGTAATCATACTTACCATATGGATACTGCAAGATTGAAAGTGCACCATTACTATATTCTTCATGAGAAAACTTATCGTTACTAAGACATTTGTCAAATTCATCAGACCCGACCAAGACCGGAGTTCTGGAAGGAGAATCTAAAAGAAAAATGGTAAAGTCTTAACTGTTATGACTTTAATGAAAATCATCTGCTTCATTTATTCCATAAATAGATACAGTTCAAACATGCATGTCAAACAAATGGTCCAAAGTTTCTGCCTTTGAAAAAGCCTACAGTCTGGAAGAGAAGATGAGTCATTTAAACAAGAAATTAAAATATGATGTAGTAAGTACAATAAAAAAAAACATACACAAGGTACAGCAGGATAACTGAGGGAAGCAGATGACCTAATATTTAAATTTGATCCATTTAAGTGTCTCAAAAAATGATATTGATAGCCAGATAAATTTTACATAAATATTCTAGAGCTAAATGTTAATTTGGAGTGGTTAACTTTTCTCATTTGTTAGGGAAATATTTTATTAATGCTGATTTCTATAGAAGCAACTGTTACTTCAAAGAAATAATGCTTTAAATGATAATTAAAATTCATTACAACTGAAATGCCTTCCTCATTTATCACTAAAATATAAAACATATAATAATTCTGATCTCTGCATATTCAAAAATAAAGCAAAGACAATCATGATTAGGTCTCTGAACACTTGAATAATATTTATAAAATTTTATAATTCACTTACGAATTAAGGGCTTCCATTTGATTGTTGGCAAAGGAATAATTGCCTTTTCATTATTGACAGACTCCAAGGCCTTGGGACTTGTAGGAAATTTTTCTGAAATTCTGACTGATGACTGCAGATATAGCTGGCCTCTGTACATTCCTGAATCAACCAGAATATTGTCAAATGTGTTTAGAATCCCTTATTAAGCACCAATATTTTTATCAAAAAAGGTTCATTTTGATTTAATAAAATTAGATTAATTCAGTTATTTCTATGTGTTACATAGCTCTTTTCAAGGACAAGTCATGCCTGACACTCAGGATTGATTCACGGGTTATCCAACAAAAATAGGAGGCAAATTTACATATAAGGCCCACACAATGTTCCTCATGGCATAACAGCACATTCTTGGTAATTGCAGAAAAACTCTCCCAGTAGAAAATTCAAAGGGAAGAAGCCAGTGTGCTCTAACAATACTAACAGATTAGTTGAAACAACTTTCTCCTTAAAAAAAATTTACCTAAACATCTGCAACTCCAGAGATACTGCTAGCAACTGAGTTAAATATATGTGATATGATCTTTTAAATTCTTATATTTCATTGGTTCTGAGGGGTGGATAGCACAGTGACAGAGCTTAAACATTTTAAGAGCATTTGACCACTGAGACTAGTTAAAATGATTAGATTCCAGAGTTTTCATAATTCATGATACTGAAGGTCTCCAAGTGCCCAGAGGCAATTTATTTTTCAGATTACTTGTATAGATGCATACAAAAAAAACTAATCTTTAAGAGGGGAGCAAACTGATATAGATGCAAATACAAATGCAGAAAGCTATGGATTCTGAGGATATAGAAGTAACTCTAAATCATGACAGAAAATGAGAACATTTCTAACCAAGCCTTTCTAATATAGGCCTCTGGGGAAAACAATATGCTACAGTAATTAAAAGTCTTAGAAGTGGACAAATGTAAAAACAGCAGAAATGGAAATCAAAACATAAATTTTAAAGGACACCTAACACAGAGAATGAATTCAGAAATTAAATGAGCACAGGCACACCTGAAGTGGGAAGGAGCAAGGTAGGACTATAATCTAGATGATACCATGTACTACTCACCCAAGTAGACGCTGTTCTCTGTGGCTCCTCGGGCAGCTTCTACAATGTCATCTTCATCTTCTAAAACTTCATCGTTAGCTGCATAACTTGTATCATCAAAAAGACTGATTGGAATGACTTTGCCATCCTTAACCAACCAGGCAGATGCAATTGGCGTACAAAACTAACAAAAATGGAAAAGAGATTTGAAATAATTTTAGCAGCGTTTTATATAGTTTCAACTCAAAAATTACATTTAAGATCATAAATTTCTTAAAGCATAGAGAGCAAGTCGAGAATGCAAAATGGAATTAGTTCCCTCTTACTCAATGAGTTTGGTCCAACTGGGAGAGGAAGAAACCTATTAAGTTCTCCATGGTTTAATTACCTGGTATTCCCATTCAAGGTGTCCTCCCTTCTTATTAAACGCCATGACCTTCCAATCAGCAACAGAGACTTTAATCACTGTGTCCATCGTGGCAGCTTCCTGTTCTTCCATATCTGATATAATTTTAGACTCTTTTCTGTTCCCACTGGGCTTAAATGTGCTTTCAATAAATCCGGCTCTAGTTTCCATGTCTGGAATATACCGAAGTTCAAAGTGGCCAACACTGAAATTCCACCTTAAATTTATAAAGCTGTGTTTTAGAAATTACATGAAAAAAAGAGACCAAATAATACAGAGCTATTCTAGATCAAAGAAACATATACTAAAATTTTGTAAGGAGAAAAAGAAAAACTCAACAATTCTGGAAAGGCTTGCTCTGCTGACTTACACCACAAGAGGGCCCATGAAATTTTGTCCTGGTCTGTTAGAAACTGGTTCTGAGAGTGGGCAAACAATAGCTGTGGTAAAGATTTTTTTCCAAACGCAAACAAATGTTTACACTTCCATATCAGAGTGTTTTCTAAAACACATCAAAGTTACCTTACATGAAGTAGCATAAGTTTGCCTTCTTGATGAAATTTTGGACATATTTCATTCAAGTGCAGGGAAATTAATGCATCCCAATAAATCAATTTTTTAAAAGGCAAGATGAATACATCGATTTTAGATATACAGGAAAACACAGGCTTGAATAGGCAATGTGATCTAGTGCACAAAGCCGAGGGCATGCCACCTCAGCTCCAATTTAAATCTGCTAGTGACTGAGATGTGGCAAGCCATTTAACCTTTACTGAGTCTTGGTACAGGGACAAGGGTAATGTTTCCGTACAATTACTAAATAGAAAAAAATCACTTAACTATTGACAGTATAACGTCTTATCAGATTATAAAAATGGCATAGCCAAGAATCCAACTTCTAGAGAAAAAAATATACTTGAAGATGGATATTCAAAAGTCTGCCAGGTTGTTCCTACGGGAGACACACACCTGGAAAGCACTCAAACACTTAGGGACACAAAATCCTATCAGGGTGAAGGAGGTCAGACTGCCACCATCCAGGGAAAGTTGAGCACGTGCATAACTGAGTGTGAGAAAAGCTTTTGGGAAAGGAAACTGAATTATACTGTATCAGATTATACAAAATCTGAAAGTTTGGTTCACTTCAAAAGATAAAGTTGGGATGTAAATTATTTTTATTACATAGCAGTTTAAAATTTAAATATTAAATTTAAAAAATACAAGGCAGTTTAGAAACAGCATATCTAGTCCAGTTGTCTTATTCTTTTTTTTTTTTTTTAAATTTGCATATGGGCAGGAGGCACCAGGGATCGAACTCCAGACCTCCAGCAGAACTCCAGACCTCCAGCACGGCAGGTCGGAGCTCTGCCTGCTGAGCCACGGCAGCCGCCCAGTTGTCTTATTCTTAATCACATATTTAAATGTAAAATTACATGAGGAATTCATTACTTGAAAAAGGGAACATAAAGGTATTTGACCAAATAAATGATGCTGTGTTAAAGAAAATAAACTGATTATTTTAAAATTTGGGTAGTCATGCAAACTATGAAACTACCTACTAAATGGAACTACAGAATCAAACAGATCCAAGCAGAAAGAAAACATATTAACTTGTCTTAAGAACCTTCTGCAATTCAGAGAACTTTGATCAGGGAGGCTGCTATGAAAAAACTATCATTGACCTCAGACTAAACCAATCTTGAGTTTATATGTATGGGGCTCCTTCTAGATTACATGGCCTGAAGCATAGGTGAGAAGCTCAGTTCACGATTTATTAATAATTATGAGGCCATTTTTAAATGACTCAGAACCCACATTTCTCTTAAGGGTAGCATGTTTTTTAGTTAGAACATAGCTCAGAAAAATCCACAAAAAAACATCTGATGACTTCGGTCTAGGTGCACTTGTGAATAAAATCAGCAGCAATCTTATCCGAATACACACTTCTCATTGCCACTACGAGGTCCAACAGCTCTAACGGTTTTCTGGGTGCGCTGCAGAAGCAGGATATCTTCTTGTTCCATTTCATCGCTATCCCATCGCCGACAACCCAAAGCTGAACAGATATACCTCACCTGAAAAGACAAGTGAGGGTACATCAGAGACATTAAAAGAATCCCTGCATTTTGTACAAAGCGAAGGAAACTAAGGAAGTATATAAGTACTGAGTAACAAGAAATGTCAATTTGATGACTAATTCTAAAAGGAGTTATTTAGAACCATAAAGTACCAATGAACATTTATTTCAGGAAATGGTTTTAAGGATTTTGGTCATTCCAGTCTTCCATTTTAATTCATGGAATGTACCAGAACAAATGGGTAACCAATTGTGGACCTCAGCTACAAGCCATTAATAAAATTCCAGAATTTTTTTTTAAATAGACCTTACAGTTTCTGAATAACAGATTTGGTTTTTGAAAATCTGAGCTTTTACTAACAGATTAAGCTTTAAGAATAACATCTTAAAATCTCTTTTTTCTGAAGAAAAAAGAAGACAGTAGGATCAAAATTTAAATCCTCACAAAGAGAAGCATACCAGCTAGAATACCAAAATTTTGTAGCAGCATGTAAAATTAGAGAACCAGATGACAGGGTTCAATTCAGCTGTTTTACAAGCTGAGAATACTGAAGAAAACAGACTTAAGTACATGCACAAAAAAATGGCCAGAGAGGATAGCACAGCCTCTACAATACGAGGAGATGGTGGGTAGGAAAGGCAGGGAAGATGGCATGACCTCCTCATATGAGATGATGGTGGGTATGGAAGGCAGAAGCGATGGCACAGCCTCCTCAGTCCAAGGAGATGCGGTGGGTAGGGAAGGCAGAGAGGATGGCATGACTTCCTCAATACGAGGAGATGGTAACTTGGGAAGGCAGAGAGGACTGCATGGCCTCTGCAATACGAGGAGATGGTGGGTAAAAAAGACAGAGAAGATGGCACGGCCTCTTCGATATGAGGAGATTCAGTGGGTAAAAAAGGCAAAGAGGATGGCATGGATTCCTCAATTCAAGGAGATGGTGTATAGGAAAGTTAGAGCAGATTGACAGCCCCCTTAATATGAGGAGATGGTGGGTAGGGAAGGCAGACAGTACATTAGAGGGCACATCAACTCAAGGAAATGGTGTATAGGGAAGGCAGAGAGTATGGCATGGCCTCCTCTATATGAGGAGATGGGGGTAAGAAAGGCAGAGAGAATTCATCACCTTCTCAATACAAGGAAGGAGAAGGTGGGTAGGGAAGGCAGTGAGTATGACAGAGTCCCCTCAAAGAAGAGATGGTGGGTAGGGAAGGCAGAAAGGATAGCACAAAACCCTTAATATGAGGAGATATAGTGTTTGGGAGAGGCATAAGAGGATGGCACAGCTCCTTCAATTTGAGGAGACGGTGGGTAGGGAAGACAGAGAGGATGGCACGGACCCCTCAGCATGAGGAAACGGTGGGTAGCAAAAGTAGAGAGAATTGCATGGCCCAGCTATATGAGGAGACAGTAGGTAGGGAAGGCAGAGAGGACGGCACGGCCTCCTCAATACGAGGAGATGCAGTATGTTTGGAAGGCAGAGAGGATGGTATACCTCCTCAATATGAGGAGACGGTGGGTAGGGAAAGCAGAGAGACGTCATGGCGCCCTCAATATGATGAGACGGTGGGCAGGGAAGACACAGAGGATGGCATGGCCTCTTGATACGGGATGGTGGGTAGGGAAGGCAGAGAGGATGGCATGGCCTCCTCAATACAAGGAAATGCAGTATGTTTGGAAGGCAGAGAGGATGGTATGCCCCCTCAACATGACGAGACAGTGGGCAGGGAAGGCAGAGAGGTTGTCACAGCCTCTTAATACAAGGAAATGGTAAGTAGGGAAGATAGAGAGGATGGCATGGCCTCCTCAATATGAAGAGATGAGAGGGTAAGGAAGGCAGAGAGGACAGCATGGCCTTCTCATACGAGGAGATGGTGGGGAGGGAAAGAAAAGAGGATGGTACACTCCACCCAATACAAAGAGAAGGTGGGTATGGAAGGCAGTGAGGATGGTACAGTCATCTCAGTACAAGGAAATGGTGGGTATGGAAGCCAGTGAGGATGGCACAATAACCTCAATACGAGATGGTGGGGAGGAAAGGCAGAGAGGATGACACACTGCTCAATACAAGGGAGAGAGTGGGTATGGAAGACAGTGAGGATGGCACATTCACCTCAATATGAGGAGAAGGTGGGGAGGGAAGGCAGAGAGGATTCACAGACTCCTCAATATGAGGATATGGTGGGTAGGGATGGGAGAGATAATGGCACAGCCTCTTCAATTCTAAGAGAAGGTTGGTAGGGAAGAGAGGATGGCATAGCACCATCATACAAGGAGATGGCGGGTAGGGAAGACATCTTCCCATCTCCTCAATGTGAGGGGAAGCAGTGGATAAGAAAGGCAGAGAGAATTCATCACCTTTTCAATATGAGGAGATGTTGGGTAGGGAAGGTAGAGAGGATGACACAGTCCCCTCAAACAAGGAGATGGTGGGTAGGGAAGGCAGCAAGGATGGCATGGATGCCTCAATACAAGGAGATGCAGTGGGTAATATGAGGAGATGGTAGGTAGGGAAGGTAGAAAAACATCTGCAAGGGAAAAGGTGGCTTGGGCCTAATATTTAGATAGGGAAAATTTAAAGCTTAAAAACTCAAATGCAAAAATATCATTTTCTTATTCTTCCTTGATTTATTCAAAGTCCATATAAATGTTCACCTATCAGACTCTTAAGGGGTTAAAAAATGATTTTTACCCTTCTAAAAAATGACATTTTTAGCTAAAAGGAAAAATCTGAGATGATGGTATAGTAGGCCATAACCTCTGGGATCTGTCCTGTAAATACTTGTTGAAGAGTGCTTTAAAAATTATTGCTGGGCGGCTACCGTGGCTCAGCAGGCAGAGCTCCGACCTGCCGTGCTGGAGGTCTGGAGTTCGATCCCTGGTGCCTCCTGCCCATATGCAAATTAAAAAAAAAAAATTATTGCTTTTTTCTTTCTTTGCTTTGTATATATGTTATAACATACAATAAAAAAAATTAAAAAAGAAAAAACATGATTTTTTGTTAATTACTCCTAATCACTGATTTATAGTACAAGACCCAATCTTTAAAAAACAGTATTATTGTTAATTACTCTTAATCATGGATTTATATTACAAGATCCAATCTTAGAAGACTATGTAACGATTATATTCCAAGAGCCAAGAATGAATAATAAGCCACTGACAGAATGACTTTGTTAGATCTAAGTCAAATCTGGAAGTTTCTTCACCTTAGAAATCCTCAGTGTTCTCATCTGTAAAACGAACACAAATTTTTCTCTTGGATCTTTATATGATCAAAGTAGTTAAGGAAATGAATAGCTGTAATTATTCTTATCATTATGATTATTAATCTTCCGAGGCTTCCCTAACTATCAAAATGGGGATAAAAGTATGGTAGCACTTAGAAATACTGCAAGGATTTAAAAATAAATGGATGGAAAAGGATCTGAGACAGAAGACCATACTTACTATCTTCCTTCTATTTGCAGCTCTGCTGTTTACTCTATTATCCTAGATAAATTTAATTTCTTTTAATAGTATTTTGCCCCATCTACTTCAGATATCTTATTAAAATAAATGAGATTCTCAGGGGAAAATTAGAATAACCCCCAAAGTAATTTATGATGCTGATTTCCCCCAAAATAAATTGAGCACGTTCACTCACCTTTCCACTATATGCACTGAGTCCATATGTAGTGAGAGACTTTCCTCCGACTAAAACGACATCATCTCCAAATTTATAAGATGATTCAAGGAGTGATTCAACTGTAAAAGGAACTGTTTCCATGCTTTCACGGTCTCGGTCCCACTGGAAGAGGTCTCCATCAAGGGAAGGAATGATCATCTTATTCCCAAACACCTAAAACAAAAGCTAACTTTTAAAAGGGTCGCAAGTTTAAAGTAAGAGTAACAATCAAAAGCTATCATCCTACTAGCCTCCTGCTTCATGTTAATTAGCACATGAAGTAGCACAGGCCATCAACCAGGAACTTCTCTCTGGAATATGCTCCCAAAACTTACACATAATACTCCATATGTTTTTTTAATTTCAGCCTCTGTTCCACAGGGCAACACTTAACACAATGACAGATGAATTACCAAAAGAGAAGTTTTTGCTCAAGTGAATTCAAGAAGAAGTTACTGTAGGACTTACATTCATTAATATGCCATTAATATGCTAATCTACAATAGGATTTTCTAGTTAAAGGGACAGGATATGTAGAAATTTCCAGGCCTATTTTATCCAGGCCAACCATTGTCAGAGACATTGATATTGGTATCCATGGGACACAGGTCTGAAAATGTTGATTCAAGCAATATCCATCCCTTCCTCTACCTGCTTTCTCAAATCTGCTATAAGCCTGGTAAGTAAGCTTTCTGGTTTTCTGCTCTCAGCTACATTTCCTGTTAAAAACATTTACTGAGGACCTACCATGTACTGGGTACTATTCCAGTGCTTGGTATAGATCAGTGAGCAAAATATTTGAAAAATCACTGCTCTTGTACAAATTAAACTCTGATGATGGTATATTAGGTAACAGATGCCATAAGAGAAAAGACAGACCAAGATAAAAGGGGAATGGAAAATGGGTGGCTGGGTAGGTGATTGTCAGTAAGGAGCGTGGGGTAGGTCTAACTGAGAAAATCACTTTTGAGCAAAGACCTAAAGATGACTCAGTTAATTAAGCTGATAGTTAGGGAACAGCCTTTCCAAAAGGCCTTAGAAAGGCAAGGAGACAGATTGCTGACAGACTGCAGGGCACAAGGGTGAACACAGGAAACGTAGGCAGAAGGCAAGAGATGGTGGTGGATCTAGTTAAGCTGACACTAGTAAAAGCGGTTAAGGTGCTGACACCAGGGACATAGCTGGAAGGATTTCATGGTGGGCTCCTCAGAGGGCATGAATATGTAACCAAGAAACCAGGATTTAAGGGACATCTGAAACTTGACACACAAAAGGAAATATAGAGAAGAATGGGAAAAATGAGCAGGGTCTCAGGAAACTGAGTGACAATATGAAGTGCACAAATATGTAAGTGCTGTGGGTGTCCCAGAAGGAGAAGAGAAAGGAAATGTGGAGAAAGACTAATGGAGGAAATAATCACCGAAAATTTCCAAACTCTTAGGAAAGACATAAAACTACAGATCCAAAGCTCAGCATAGATCCAAATAGACATACACCAAGACACTTAATAGTCAGATCCTCAAAGACAAAGAGAGAATTTTGAAAACAGCAAGAGAAAAACAATCCATCAAATACAAGGGAAGCTCAATAAGACTATGTGTGGATTTCTCAGCAGAAACCATAGAGGCAAGAAGGCAGTGGTATTGATATATTTAAGATTCTAAAAGAGAAAAACTGCCAACCAAGAATTCTATACCCAGCAAGCCTGTCCAAAAATGAGGCAGAGATTAAAATATTTTCAGACAAACAACCACTGAGAGATCTGTGACTAAAAAAGACCAGCTCTGCAAGAAATACTAAAGGGAGCACTCCAGGCAGGCAGGAAAAGGCAGGAAAGAGAGGTCTGGAGAAGAGTGTAGAAATGAAGAATATCAGTAAAGGTAAAAAGAGAAAAAAAAAACAGATATGACATATAAAATCCAACAGACAAAATGGTAGAAGTACTGCCTTTAGAGTAATGACATTAAATGTTAATAAATTAAACTCCCCAGTCAGAAGACATAGACTCACAGAGTGGATTAAAAAACAGGACCCATCTATATGCGGCCTACAAGAGATTCACTTTAGACCCAAAGACAGATATAGGTTTAAAGTGAAAGGCTGGGAAAACATATTTCATGCAAACAATAATCAGAAAAGAGCAGGAGCAGCTTTATTAATGTCCAACAAATTAGGCTGCAAATGAAAATTAAAAGAGACAAAGAGGGGCACTACATATTAATAAAAAGTACAATGCAACAAGAAGACATAACAATCCTAAATATTTATACACCGAGTGCTCCAAAATAGCTGGAGACTTTAATTCCTTGTTCTCGTCAATGGACAGAACATCTAAATATAGAATCAATATGGAAGAAGAGCTTCTGAATAGTATAATAAATGAACTAGACTTACAGACATTTACAGAACATTACACTGTACAATAGCAGGATACACTTTTTTTCAAATGCTCATGGATCATTCTCAAGAAAAGACCATATGCTGGGTCACAAAGCAAGTCTCAATAAATTTAAGAAGATTGAAATCATATAAAACACTTTTCCAGACCATAACGTAATGAGGTTGGAAATCAGTAACAGGCAGAGGGCCAGAAAATCCGTAAATATATGGAGGCAAAATAACACACTCTTAAACAATCTATGGGTAAAGGAACAAATTAAAAGAGAAATCAGTAAATATCTCAAGGGAAGTGAAAATGAAAACACATCATATCAAAATTTATGGGAGGAGACAAAGGCAGTTTGTTGAGGGAAATTTATTGCTTTAAATGTCTATAATAAAAAAGCGTAGAGGGCCCAGTCTCTCCGGAACATCAACTAGTTCCATCTCCCTAACCCATGTTACTGACAGCCTCTTCCAACATGAAAAAGTTAGAATGGCCATAGCCCAAATATCTCTAAAGAGTGGGACAGAAAGATCAAATGTGATGGTGGAGTTATAGCGAAGGTAAGGTTTAATAAATAAATATGATTGCTGAATCATTAAATTGATATATCTTTTAGTCTCCAGTGTCTTAGAGCAGCTAGAAGTAAAAACCAAAAACTGTGGAATTGTAATCCATACCAAACTCTGAAATCTGTTCTAAAACTAATTGTTGGGCTGTGCTTTGAAAGTTACTGCTTTTCTGTATATATGTTATTTTTCACAAAAAAGAAAAAAAACCCTATTGTGATGATAAAAAATATTTTTTCCTTCTAGCCTCCTATATTCTGGAGCAGCTAGAAGGAAAAATCTGAGAAGATGGTATGGTAGCCATGAAAAACTCTGGGATCTGTCCTGTAACAACTTGTTAAACAATACTTTTAAAACTATGGCTTTTTCTTTGCTTTGTATATATGTTATATTATATAATAAAAAAAGTTTAAAAAGATTAGTAAAAATAGAGGAATTAACCATTCACTTGGAAGAAGTAGAGAAAGAACAGCAAAATAAACCCAAAGCAAACAAAAGGAAAGATATAATGAAGATTAGAGCATAAATAAATGAAATTGAGAACATGAAAACAATCGAGTAAATCAACAAAACCAGAAGCTGGTTCTTTGAGAAAATCAACAAAATCAATGGACCTTAGCTAGGCTGACCAAAAAAAAGACAGACAGACAGACAGACAGACAGACAGAGACAGAGAGAGAGAGAGAGAGAGGATGCAAATAAATAAAATCAGAAATAGGAGCATAGCACTGAACCTGCAGAAACAAAGGAGGTAATGAGAAGATACTATAAGCAACTATATGCTAATAAACTAGACAATGTAGATGAAATGGACAACTTCCCAGAAAGGCATGAACAACCAACACTGACACAAGAAGAAATAGATAACTTTAACAAACCAATCAAAAGTAAAGAGACTGAATCAGTCATCAAGAAGCTCACAAAAAAGAAAAGTACAGGACCAGATGGCTTCACACGTGAATTTTACCAAACATTCAACAAAAAATTAGTAAAAGAAAGAAAGAAAGGAAGATTAGTACCAATCTTGCCAAAATGCTTCAAAGAAATTGAACAGGGAAAGCTGCCTAACTCATCCTATGAAACCAACATCACCCTAATACCAAAGCCAGAAAAAATACTGCAAGGAAAGAAAATTACAGACCAATCTCTTTAATAAATATAGATGCAAAAATTCTCAACAAAATATTTGCAACTCAAATCCAGCAGCACATTAAAAAAATTATACACCTTAGCCAAGTGGTTCAACATAAAAAAATCAATTAATGTAATATTCCATATCAACAAATCAAAGCAGAAAAACTATATAATCATCTCAATTGAGGCAGAAAAGGCATTCGACAAAATTCAACATCCTTTCTTGATGAAAACACTTCAAAGGATAGCAATAGAAGGGAACTTCCTCAACATGATAAAAGGAATATATGAAAAACCTACAGCTAACATCATCCTCAATGGGAAAAGACTGAAAGCTTTCAATCAGGAACAAGACAGAGATGCTCACTGTCACCTATTGCTATTCAACACTGCATTGGAAGTCCTAGCCAGAGCAACTAGACAAAAAAAATAAATAAAAGACATTCAAATTGGAAAGGAGGAAGTAAAACTCTCATGGTTTGCAAATTATATGATACTGTATGTTGAAAATCCTGAGAAATCAACAGCAAGGCTACTAGAGCTAATAAATGAGTACAGCAGAATGGCAGGGTACAAGATCAATGTCCAAAAATCAGTACTGTTTCTATAAACTAGTGATGAGCAATCTGAGGAAAAAAATCAAGAAAAAAATTTCATTTACAATACAACCAAAAGAATAAAATATTTTGGAATAAATTTAACTAAGAGCTAAAAGCTAAAAGACCTATAAGAAGAAATTTCTAAAAGAAATTTCTAAATTGCTAAAAGAAATCATGGAAGACCTAAATAAATGGAAGGGCATACCATGTTCATGGATTGGAAGACTAAATATAGTTAAGATGTCAATTCTCCTTAAATTGACTTATAGATTCAATGCAATACCAATTAAAATCCCCAAAACTTTGCAGAAAAAGAAAAACCAATAACCAAATGTATTTGGAAACACAGGGTGCCCTGAATAGCTAAAACTATGTAGAGAAAGAAAAATGGAGTGGAAGGTCTCACATTACCTGACGTTAAAGCAAATTACAAAACTACAGTAGTCAAAACAGCATGGTACTGGCATAAAGATAGATATACTGATCAATGGAATTGAATTGAGTGTTCAGAAATAGACCCTCTCATCTGGGACAATTGATCTTTGATAATACAGTCAAGGCAACCCACCTGGGACAGAGAAGCCTCTTTAATAAATGGTGTTTGGAGAACTGGATAGCCATATGCAAAAGAAGGAAAGAGGATCCATATCTCACACCCTATACAAAAATTAACTCAAAATGGATCAAACACCTAAACATCAGCACTAAGAACATAAAACTTTTAAAAGAAAATGTAGGGAAATATCTTATAAATCTTGTAATAAGAAGCAGTTTCCCAGACCTTACACCCAAAGCGTGAGCTTTGAAAAAAGAAATAGATAAATGGGATCTCTTCAAGATGAAAACACTTTTGTGCATCAAAGAACTTTGTTAAGAAAGTAAAAAGGCAGTCTATGCAATGGGAGACAATATTTGGAAACTTCATATCAGATAAGGTTTTAGCATGGAGAATATATAAAGGGATTCTTCAATGCAACAACAAAAAGAGAAACAACCCAATTAAAAAATGCACAAAAAACATGAACAGACACTTCTCAGAAAAGGAAATAAAAATGGTTAAAAGGCATATAAAAGATGCTCAACTTCTCTGGCTCTCAGGAAAATGCAAATCAAAACCACAATGAGATCGTCTGACACCCAGTATAAAAAAAAACAGAAAACGATGAGTGTTGGAGAGGATGTGGCAAAACCAAAACCAAAAACAAAACCAAAAAAAACGATGAGTGTTGGAGAGGATGTGGCAAACTTCCTGTTCTGGAAGGTAGTGTGGCAGTTCTTCAGGAAGCTAAGCACAGACCTGCCATATGATCCAGCAATTCCATTATTAGGTATATATTCAGAGGAAGTGAAGGCAAGGACACAAACAGACATTTGCAAGCCAATGTTTATAGAAGCATTAGTTACAATTGGCAAAAGATGGAAACAGCCCAAAAGTCCATCAACAGATGAGTGGCTAAACAAGCTATGGTATATACATACAACGGAATATTATGCAGCTGTAAGATAGAATAAAGTCATGAAGCATGTAACAACATAGATGAACTCTGAGGACATCATGCTGAGTGAAAATAGCCAGAAACAAAAGGATTGTATGGTCCTTTTATTTTATGGTTATTGTATGGTCTTATTAATATGAACTAACATTGATTAGTGAACTTTGAGAGTTGAAGTTAAGAACACAGGTTTACCAGGAGATAGAAATAGGGTAGAGATCGGGCATTTGGAGCTGAGAAAATAGAGATTGTGCAACAGGACTCACTGTAAAAATTCAGAAATGGATAGCACAATACTACCTGATTGTAGCACAATAATAAGTACACTGAATGAAGCTAAATGTTGTTATGACTGAGGGAGAAGGGTTGGAGACATGTATGAAACCAAAAGGAAAGTAAGAGGATAAAGACTGAGATGGCATATCTTAAGAATGCCTAGAGTAGACAATGATGGTGATTAAATGTAGAAATAGAAAAATGTTTTTGCATGAGGGAGAAAAATGAATGTCAGCATTGCAAGGTGTTGAAAATGGATGGTATACAGGAAAAAGTACAATCAATGCAAGCCTGGGTCTGTAGTCAACAGTAACACTGCAGTTACTTCCACTGAATGTAACAAAGGCATTATGCCAAAACTAAATGTCAACAGGTGGGGGACATGGGGGAAGGGTATAGATTCTTTGTGGAAGAAAAGGAAACGTTTTCATATAGATCATGGTGGTGAAAAGATGTCTGTTTACTTAGGTTAGTTGTATGATGTGAGAACAAAACTTTAAAAACGAACAGAGAGAAACAAGTGCTGGAGGAAATGCAGAAAAAGAGATGTACCTATTCACTGTCGATAGGGAAACTAACAGGTGCAGCCCCTTGAGTGATGGTTCCACAGGAGGCTAAGGGTGGGGATGCCATATGATCCTGCAACCCCATTGCTCAGTATATACCTGGAGGAACGGAGTATGGGGACAAGAATGGACATGTTTTTGGTTTTTTTTGGCATGGGCAGGCTCTGAGAATCGAACCCGAGCCTCCAGCACGGCAGGTGAGAATTCTGCCACTGAGCCACTGTTGCTCCATGAATGGATATTTGCACACCAGTGTTTATGGTGTCAGTGTTTGGGACTCACAATAGATAACGGTGGCCTAAGGGTACAATGACTGAAGGAAGGAAGGGGGAACTGTGGTGTATACATACAGCAGACTACTGAGTGTTTGCAAGAAGGAATGAAGTTGTGAGGCATACAACTAGATGAATGAACCTTAAAGACTGTATGTTGAATGAAATGTTGGAAACAAAAGACAAATATTATCATGCTTCACTCATATGGACTAACTATAACATAAAAACTTGGTGAATGAAGCCGAGAGCATGGGTTATCAGGTTGGAGCCTATTGTAAAGGGTAATATATTGTAAGCTCTTACAGCAGTCACATACATTCAGAAGTTGTAACAGTTATTTCTAAATTCTGAGTTACTGAGCTGTTTGTATACAACCTGGTCATTCCCAGAAACTTCGGATATTTAGGTGACACCTGAGACTCAAAGTTTGAGTTCTGAAGCTATGAAAGTCAGCACTACCCCATATAGGAACTGTTTAAAAGTTGAAAAAGCTATCAGATTTTTACCAGATTTATGAAGGAAGATGATATGGATAGGTCTTAGGTAAATCAGAATACAGGGTAAAGGATGATACTGTCCATATTTTAAAACTTCAACTTTTGTGTGAGACCAAAGGGAAAGATATTTAGTTGGTGCAAAATTTATTTTGGGGTTGTACATTACCTAATTTAACTTTTATGGTCAGTTTAGTTGAACTTGAAAAGGGCATGAGATCTTGTTGGTTTGTCCAGGTTAGTGTGATGCCCTTATATATCCCAGAGCAATTTGGGCAGTGAATAAAAAAGTATTTGCAAAGTTCCCTTGGGTGACTGGGGAGAAACGAGGAAATATTCAACTTCCCCATCTCAAAAATTCCTGATTACTTGTTAGCAGTAGGGATAACCAATTCAATAGGCTTAGCCCTTTATCTTGGGGTTTACCCCTATGAAACTTATGCCTGCAAAGGATAAGCTACGCCTACTTATAATTATGCCTAAGAATCACCCCAGAGAACCTCTTTTGTTGCTCAGATGTGGCCTCTAAGCCAAGTTGAGCTCACCACCCTCCCCACTACCTGGAGCATGACTCCCAGGGGTGTAAGTCTCCCTGACAACATGGGAAAGCCAGGATGAGCCAGGACCCAGCATCATAGGATTAAGAAAGTTTTCTTGATCAAAAGGGTAAGAGATAAATGATACAAAATAAAGTTTCAGTGGCTAAGAGATTTTAAACAGAGTTGAAAGGTTACCCTTGAGATTATGCTTATGCATTATATAAATATCTCTTTTTAGTTTATGGTGTATTAGAGTGGCTGAAGGGAAGCACCTAAAACTGTTGAACTGTGTTTCAGTAGCTTTGATCCTTAAAGACAACTGTATAATGATATAGCTTTTACAATGTGACTGTGTGATTTTGAAAACCTTGTGTCTGATGCTCCTTATATCCAGGGTAAGGACAGATGAGTAAAACAAATATGGATAAAAATAAATAAATAATAGGGTGGATAAGGGGTAAAATAAATTGGGCAGACTGAAATACTAGTCGTCAATGAAAGGGAGGGGTAAGGAGTATAGGTTGTATGAGTTTTTTCTTTTTTCTTTTGGAGTGATGCAAATGTTCTAAAAGGTATCATTGTGATGAATACCCAACTATGTGATGATATCGTGAGTCACTGACTATATACCATGTATGGACTGTGTGCGTGTGAAGATTTGTTAATAAAAATATTTTTTAAAAAATACAATTTGACCTATTTCAGTTAGTGACACAATTATTTCCATGGTAATCCAGGCCCACATCTTTGGGAAAAGGTAATATGAAAGGGAAGGAGCTGAAAAGGACTCCAGACAAATGTCAGTCTTAACTTTTTATTAAACAAAATGTCTCTAGGCATTTTTTTCCTGTTCCTTTAGCAGAAGAATCCTTTCCTTAAAGTGATCCTTGCTCGAAAATCCCACACAGCCATTAGGAGTTGTAACTTGGTGCTCCACTCAAACTTTCTCCTCCTACCACTCTCTTGCCACATACTCCTGGGGTCCTGGAGGATAGGCTGAAAATCAGTCATTTGCTGATTCAAATCCTTGTTATCTCCTGTCTGAGCTATTATAATATAGTCTCTTTACAATTCTTCTTAGCTGGAAACTTCCTCATCCTACCTTCCTATATCTTCTAGATTAATCTGAATCAGAGTTAAGCCTGTTATTACACTACTCAAAATCTTCAACAGCTCTCTATTATCTTCTTATTAAAGACCCCAAATCCTAGGTCTGCCATGCAAAGTCCTGTAAACACAGTCTCAAACAACCCTTCTGTCCGTGTCTTTCCCTTTTCCTGGTGTGGAAGGAAATCGAGCATCACAGCTTAAGCGGCTTTTAATGTGGCTGTGACTGCACAGGCTCCTTTGTCCTTGTCAAGGTCGTTTCTCTGGAACACCCGCCCACACCCACTCTTCCCACTAAAATCCTATCTGACCTTCAAGCTAGTATATTATATTTTTATTTGAAATCTAAGAAAATTTTGGCAGTATACATTTGCTGGCAAAAATCTTCCTATTCCTTAATACTGTAGAAGCTGAAACACCATTAGATTCTCAAAAATTGTTTACTGTGTCTCAAAGAAATATTTACCAGGTATGTAAATGTTCAGACAGTGGCTCTGAAAAAAATGTGCCCAAACCTCACACTCAGCTCTTGGCTTCTAATTCCACTCCCCACTAAAGGTACCAGGGCTGCTAGAAGAAATGCTGGGACAGAGTAGTTTTAAGATGAACCTTTAATATCTTATTATTCCAGAAAGTGAGGATGAGCTAAAAAACAAACAAACAAAAAAAACAGGTGGAGTAAGTCAAAAGGACACAGAGTCAGCTTGAGGGGGCCTACTGGCCAAATCTGGGACAATTTGAGCATCAAAATAAGTATGGTAGGGATTAAAAACCACTGAAAAAATAGGAATTCATGAACCTATACCCATAAAAAATAGATTAAAAAATAATATATGAGGGAGAAGGGGAAACTCTTACTTCAATTAAATGACAAGTGCCTACTGTGTAAATGTGGAGAGAGGACTGAGTTGGAAAAATCAGTATTTTGCAACCATTAAAGTAAGAATGGAACGGAAGAATCAGCCAAATTTAGGTGTAAATTTTCATGAGGAAGAGAATGTTTACATAATATTAAAAGGTCTCCTCATAGCCTGCTTATTTGTTACCAAGGAAAAACAAACAAAACTAGTAATTATATAGTGGTGAACTTGGACAACACTTTGGCCCAGTACTCAAAATTAACGTCTATAAGCAATAGACATGATCTCCTTAGAAAGGACACAATACGACATTGCACATATAGCATTATAGCCTGAACCCAATTGCAAAGAAACAGCAGACAAGCACAAAACGAGGAACTTTCTAATTTTGTTTAAAAAGGGCAAAGAAGACTATTCTTCAAACACATCAGTGTCCTAAAAGACAAAGAAGGGCTGCGGGAAAGTCCAGATTAAAAGATGCAATTGCTGACCCTAGACCAGACGCTGGTCAGGAGGTGGAAGACGCTATAAAGTTCGCCATTAGGTCAGTTGATGAAACTGGAATGCGGACAGGAGATTAACATATTGTAGCAATGCAAATGTGTGAAGCTGTAACTATACTGTGATTACATAAGGGACTGTGTCTATTAGGAAATACTCAGAGGTATTTAGGAGTAAAGGGCCATGACATACATTTATCTTCAAATGATTCAGGAAAAAAAAAAAGTGGGGGCAGGGGGCAGAAAAGAAAGGAAAAGTGCAAGGGCAGGATAAAGATTGAGGGGAAGCATTTGAGGTTTGGCAAAGAAAGTTTGGGTAAGTTAACCTAGGATACAGGCATTTTCCTTTGTACTGCTTATATATATATAAATATAAATATGTATACTTATAATATTTATACATAGATAATAGAAAACATGTATATGTTTTAGAATGTCCATCTTGAGGCTGTCATAAGATTAAATTTAGAATGCATACTCTATAATAAAAACAATGCAGTATGGAGCCAAAAGGATTTCCCATTTTGAGTTATACTCAGTTTGAAAATCAAATATTTACTGCTCTCTACCTTCCACAGTATGTTAGCTATTCTACATTTTATTTAGTAGAACAGCAATTTCAAATTATGATAAAGTAAAAAATAGGGGTTTCAATTATCCAGTCTTTTCAATGTCATACCCAGTTAAGGAGCAAACAAGGAAAGCAGATGTGAATCACTAAAAGAAAGAGGAAGGAGAGTCGGTGGTTTGTAAACAGAAAGCTTTTATTTTTGAAGTTTCTTCTACCATTAACAACCTCTCTTCCCCTAAAGCAGCAGCAGGTCCTTAGGGAACAGAATAGCAACTAAGTACAAAAAACAACTGTCAAACTAATACAGACTAAAATTCACCATCTTTTCTTTAAGAATTATCTATACACAAGGCAAACTTATTATCTTCAATTAAAAATATGGGTTACATAACCAAGAAGACTTGAAATGACTGACCACATTGAATAACAAGAGAAAATTGCCTCATTTTATAAGATAACTTAGCAGCAGCACTGAATGAGACAAATGCAAAAACAAAACAAAAAAATTTCTTAAGTATTATGATTAAACCCTGAATCATCATGTCATATTTTTGGATCATGAATTTTTTAAAGTTCACTTTTAAACTGCTCTTCTTACCTCACCTCTTTGTAAAGTCTTAGGCTACACATGTGAGAGCAGATGGTACTCTCCCTTGAGAGCCACAAGAATGAGCGTCTGCATGCTGCTCAGGTACAGGGTGACATCACCCCTCAGCATAGCATTACCTCACCCCTAAGCAGAGGAATGAGTCATCTGGGTAGTCAGCTGCAAATCTCTAGGTAGAAAAAAAATGTAGGCTATGGTAATGCATTTTCACATCCCACTGATCTGGCTATGTAAGCAGCTATTTGTTCCGACTTGCTGCTCTTCATCGCGTGATTTGGGTATAAAACGATCTTCGGTCATCTTAACAAATAAAAATCCTTGTTATTTTTGTTTAAGTAAGAGATATTTATTTCCTCTATTTATTTTCTCTTGTTTATAATTTTAAAATAAAAGGCTTGTATCATTGCCTAGCAAACTCAGTACCAAGGATCCCATCAGAATCTTAAGCCATGCAATCACAAAGTAGTTTAGTAAAGTATTGCATTTCTAGTTATGAACAAAATCTAAGTGGCATAATGGATACAAGGGACTGCTATCTGAAATTAGAATTCAATTAGAAACTAATTTGAAACTAATTGGCAGAAACTAAAGGAAGTAAAGGTAGAGAATAAAGGAAGTACTACTATGAAAATGAACACAACCAGCAATGAAAACAAAAAGCCCTCTAATTATATGAAAAAATATTTTTTCATGTGGTCCTTCCCTTTTCTACTCAACTACCACTCCCCTCCTACCCACATACATTTGGGAGTACATTCAACTTTATTTTAATTTATGGGGAAAAATTTCAAACATAACATAAAGAGACTAGCAAAATAATCCCCAAGTACCCAACACGCAGTTTCAACAATTGTCAACATTTTACCAATTGTTTCATCTTCATTCCCCCACTCTTCAAATACTGTTTATCAAAGCATTTTAAAGCAAATCCAAGCAACTGTGTCATCTCACTGAAAAATACTCCATCATTCATTGCTAAGGATTTTTACAATGTAACTATCATGCCACTATTACACCTAACAGAATTAACTATTCCTTAAAAATTATCTAATGCTCACATTTTCCTGATTATCTCAAAAATATATTTTACAACTGGTTTTATTCCAATGAAGAATTCAAAGTCCACACATTATATTTGAGTCCCTTCCCACAATAAGAACCTCTCTCACCCCTTTTCATGCACTGATTTACTTGAGAAACCTGTGAATTTGTCCCATAAAATGTCCCTGTCTGGGTTTTGCATGTTATTTAACTTGTTCCTTCATCCTCTGTATTTCCTGTAAAGTGTGACTAGACCTGGAGCTTTTATCTCATGCAGTTTCCGTTTTTTGATAAGAATACTTCATAAGTGGTGCTCTGTACTTCCCATTAAATCGGGTCATCAAACTACAGCCAAAGAACCCAATCTGGCCCATGGAATGCTTTTGTTTGGGCCGTGATACTGGAAGGCAGCCATGCTCATTCATTTACATATTGTCTAAACTCCTTTTGCTCTAGGATCGCAGATATGATTAGTTACACAGAAACTGTGCAGCCTGCAAGACTACAATATATACTACCTGGCCACTTACAGAAAAGGTTTTCCATTCCCTGCCTTATATCATACTAGGAGGCACAATGTATTTGGTCGTCCTCCTTTTAAGGATGTGACCACCAACGAGAGAGTTCAGGATTGCCAGCTCGATCCCGACACTTCCAAGTTTCTCATCTCATTGATTTTTCACCATTTTAGTGTCAACTGATCATCTAATATTACCCTAAGGGGAATAAAAGTGTAACTTCTGATTTTATCATTCTTTCTGCATTTACTAGCTAGAATTTTTCTATAAAAAAAATTTTGGAAGCTCGGTTTGCACAGACTAGCATTCTGTCAATTAGTGATTCAGACTTTAAAGCTGATTCAAGAAGACTGAAAATCAAAAATTGCTCGGGAATAAATGAGACCAGTGTGTTCTCTAACCAGAGGAGAGGGAAAAAGAACACACTGGTTATGACAGTTACAAAAGGCAAGCCTCATGTACAAGCTAAGCAGCAGCAGGACTTAAAAGAGGAGAAGGGAGTAACTCAGGAAGAATCTATGGCAAGATATAGACTCATGGAGAACAGAGATAACGAAGAATGACTATAGACCCCTAGGACAGAATGGGGGAAACACCAAGTCTCCCAGTGTATTTCCTAAAGGAGCACACCTCCTTCTCCCACCTCAAGAACTGTAGGAATATTTCCAGTACCGTTCAATAACTGCTGCTTACAATAGTGATCCTAAGAGAGTAAGAAAAAATATAAAATTCAGTACGATTAGGAAGATTAAATACATTAAAAAAAAATTCCAGTAAACTGATGAATTGTTGTCTTTTTGTTATCTGGAAATCCCCTTTGCCCAGAACATTTACTCTAGTCTCTATGCTAGCTGCTCTGCAAACCAAGGCGGTGGAGCAACATCGCACATACAATGTCTGAGAATAAGACATGTCCACAGGGAGCTAACTATACCTCATCAACCCCACTTCCTGGCCCCTGACTCCACTATCCATTCACTATGTGACCTTGGACAAAAACCAACATTTTATATCTGATAAAATTTCTCACTTATTTCACATGATCTTCATAATCACTCTTTACAACTACCTTAAAAGGGGTATCTTTCAGTCCCCAAACTACTGATTAGTATTTCCATTGCATTAGGTATCCATAGGCCTCCCACCCCCCCCCCACTCCTTTCCCTGCCCACCCCCCAATTCCTCCACAATCAAATCAGTTTTGTTTTGTTTTTAACAGAGACCTACTTTCAGTGAGACTCTAATGAATCAAAAGATTGTCTCGGTGTAGCAGTTGCCTTATAAACCAGTTATCTCTAATTGTTGAAGTATCTAAATTTATGAATATTCATAAAGTATTTACACCAAATAGCAGTTAGGGAAATCTGGAGGAAAGCAGGAAAATTTCTAAAATCCTACAAAAACTAATATATCCTTGAAACACTTTTTTCTCTGGACACTCAGCCACTTATGTCGACTCATACTCTTCTATCTTAACTTTAAAACAAAGATTCTAAAAGTCTGGTCATAGGTCATGTTCTTACCCTTCTCTCTTTCAAGATAACTGGTCTTCTCAGGTCCCACAACACTTGGAATTCTAATTTTATCTTCAGTCCAGACCTTTCCTCTGTGAGCTCAAGACCCATACAGTCAAATTCCAGTGTAACATCTCTGCTTTAAGATCACTCACAGTCACTCCAAACTCATCAAATCACACAAGCTCATGTTCTTTCCCTTTCTACCGTTCTTATTTTTACTACAAAATCTTCCTCTGAAAGGCCTTTTAATTTCATAAAGTCGACCCTCCTTAAACCTCTCTTGAATCCATCACTTTAATTTGCTCCATTTCCACTGCCCCCCCACCCCCAGTACAAACTATCATTCCTGCCTAGACTACTATGTAGTCTCCACTTCTGCTCTTATCCTTTTCCAGTTCATTCTCTATAGTCAGCATGATGTCTTCCACTTAAAATCCATCAGTGGGTCCCTATGGCTTGGGATGAAATACAAAATGCTCAGCATGGCTCACCAGACCTGTGTGCGCTGGCCCTGGCCTCCCACCATAGGTTCATCTCTGCTGCTTTTCCCCAGCCCTTATTCTCGCTGCTATCCTCACCTTTCAGATCCCTGAGCATGTCATGGTAATTCACGCCACATGGCCTTGACACAGGTGAATTACTGTTCCAGAATGGTCTTGCCCTATCTCTACCCACTCCTTATTTAGGCAGCTCCTTCTAATCCTCCAATCTCCGCTGTAAACATCATTATAAACATCATTTCCCCTGAGAAGTCTTCTCTGACCGTCTTCTAGCTGCACTCCCTCTTAGTACTCTGCTCTTTTTGTGGCAGTTACCACAACTCAATTACATTATAAATACTCTGTTTCACATCTGTCTTCCCAGCTGGTTCCACAGAGTGCTGTGTGAGTTCTATAAGGGCAAGGACCTCTTCTGTGCTGGGCACTGTTGCACCCTGGTTCACAATGATCTTGAGCCCCTACTCCAAAATGAAGAGTTCAATTTTGGACATGTTTAGTTCAGCTACCTTTGATTAACCCACTGGGATTGTTTAGGAGGCCATGAAGCCCTTACAATGTGCCAAGATGCATGCTAAGTATGATATGAACATAATGTCTGGGTAATTATTCTTGATAAAGCACATGAAGACAAAATTGTAATTCCACTGTTAAGCAATGAGGCATTTCAAAAGCATGAAGTATTGGAAAGAGGGCAAAAAATAAGACCAAAGATCTAGGGCTGAGTTTCAGCTTTACTATAGCAGACAAAAACAAAGAACTTTTTTTGAGCCCTGATCTTATTTGATAAATGGGGTTAATAAGAATATTTATTTCATAAGGCTATTTTAAGGATTAAAGAAGAATGAATTTGCTATCACTTAGCAAACTAGAAACTGGTAAGCAAACAATAGTTATGTCAATGTAATGATCCAGATCTACTATTTTGAACTTCCAATATAATTCATGCCTGTGAGTGTGCACACATAGGTACATATATATTTGTTAAAGAAAAATGTTAAAAACAAAAATATAAGCTCAATTTAAATTCATCTGATTACCCAAAATTCATCATAAGCCTTCTTTTTTTCTTTATAAAGAAACTCCAGAAAAGAACTCTGGGTCATAATACCAAAATTCAAAAATAATTTGAATTCTAAAAGCTTTTAGAATTCAAATAGCTGCTCCAAAAATATATTCAAGGACAAAGTAAAACAGAACACTTAACTATGCTAGGTCAGTTATTTCTTTTCCACCCATGAATTCACAACATCCATTTAAAACAAAGCCTCAAAACCAAATCAAGATTAATGCAATGTAAGAACTACATATACCAACTGTTAGCAGTCTTTGATTTATCAAAAATCTCTAACTGCCCTTAAGTTGTCCTTTGATTATAACAAAACTGTGGAGATCCTAAAGCAGTTTATCAATCATTAAAGAAAAAGAATATTAACATTAACTACTGGCACAAGGATAGACTAAGACATCAGTGGAATGGAACTGAGAGTGCAGAAATAAACCCTAATACCTTTGGCCAACTGATTTTCTTTTTAAATTTTTATTAATAAAACCAATCAACATACAACACGAACATTCTTAATGTATGAACATTCCATACTTTGTGTACAATCAATGGCTCACAATATCATCACATAGTTGTATATTCATCACTATGATCATTTCTCAGAATATTTACATCACTCTGGAAAAAGAAATAAAAAGAAAAAAGAAAAAACTCATACATACCATACCCCTTACCCCTCCCTCTCGTTGACCACTAGTATTTCCCTCTACCCATTTTAACATTTGTTCCCCTATTATTTATTTATTTTTAATCCATATTTTTACTCAATTGTCCATATCATAGATAAAAGGGGCATCAAAACAAGGTTTTCATAAACACAAAACCACTTTGTGAAAGCTATATCATTATACAATCATCTTAAAGAAACACTGGCCAACTGATTTTTGACAAGGGTGTAAGTCCTCTTAATGGAGAAAGAACAACCTTCAACAAATGGTGCTGGAAAAACGAGATCTCCACATGTGAAAAAATGAAGGTAGACCCCTACCTTACACCATATACAAAAATTAATTCAAAAATGGATCAAAACCTTAACTATAAGAACCAAAACTATAAAACTTTTAAAGGAAAACATAAGGAAGCACCTTCAGGACCTTGTATTAAGCAATGGTTTCTTAAACTTTACACCAAAAGTACAAGGAACAAAGAAAAATAATAATAAATAGTACATCATCAAAATTAAACTTTCACGCATCAAAGATTTCATCATGAATGAAAAAGACAATCTTCAGAAGGGGAGAAAATCTTTGGGAACCACATATTTGATAAGGGTTTAATATCCAGAATATATGAAGAAAGCCTACAACTCAACAACAAAATGAGAAACAGACAAATTAAAAAATTGGCAAAAGACTTGAACAGATATTCCTCCAAAGAAGATAAACAAATTGCCAAGATGTACATGAAAAGATGCTCAACATCATTAGCCATTAAGGAAATCCAAACCAAAACTACAATGAGATACCCTGTCACACCCACCAGAATGCCTACTGTTAAAAAAAATGGAAAATTAGAAGAGAAAGGATGAGGAGAAACAGAAGTACTTGTCAACTGTTGGTGAAATGTAATTGTTATGAAATGTAAAATGGCACAGTCACTGTAGAAAACAGTTTGCAGTATCTCAAAACTAAGTATAGAATCACCATATGACCTGGCCATTCCACTTCCAGGTGTTCTTTCAAAAGATGGAAAGCAGGGACTCAGACAGATATTCGCATACTGATGTTCACAGCAGCATTATTCACAATTGTCAAAAGATGGAAGTAACCCAAGTGTCCATCAACAGAAGAATGAATAAACAAAATGTGGTATATACATGTGATGGAATATTATTGGGCTATAAGAAGGGATGAAATTCTGATACATGCTGCAATTGAAGACATCACACTGAGTAACAAATATTGTATGATCTCACTGACATGAAATAATTAGAATGCGCAAAATCATAAAGCCAGAAAGTAGAATACAGATTACCGAGGGCCAGAGTGGGGATAGGGAAGGGGAATTAATGCTTAATCAGTAGTGTTTCTGTTTGAGGTGACGGAAATCATTTGGTAATGGATGGTTGTAATGGTAGTACAACATTGTGAATGTAATTTACACCGGCGAACTGTATATATGAAATAACTCTGTTTTTCTCCATGATTTCTCTATAAACATGTAACGTCTCTAATAAAAGAAAAGGTTATGTATCTTTTGGTGTATTAATTCTTCAAAAATGACGCAGTATGTATAGAACAAAAAATGGTAACTCTTTGCAAATGACTAGAATATTAGATGCCAGAATTGGTTATTTGTGACTTAAAAGGATGCTCCAACAATACTGTGATGAAAAAATACTTAAAAAAAAATTTTCCTGAAATTAGCATGAGAGGGAGAGTGAAAGGGAGATTGTTTGCTGAAATAAAACATCCTTGGGAATTCTACAAGCTCAAAGCTTGGGCTGACAGAGAAGGGGCATCCTAACAGCCAGTTAAATGATCCATTTTGAGGGGTTTTGAGAACTTGCAGCAGATTTGCATGTTAGTTGGACAATGAGGAAATATAGTTAAAGAAAAAACACTCAAGTGATTTGGTATTTATTATCTTCAAAGATTATGAATTAATGCCTGAGAGTAGAGAGATACCAAGTAGATAATAATCGCTCAATTCTTTCTTTACTTAACTTATAGTCAACCTACAAAATACTTTAAGGAAAACTACCAGGCTAGCTTTTTAAGCATACTTTTAACATTCATGATAAAAGAACATTGCCTTCTCTTAGGTAATATATATATTCATGAAGTAGATAAACAATGTATATGAGAAGTCAATTTCCTAAAAAACAGGATCCAATCAATTTCTCATTTGGCTACATGCATATTGGAATAGATTAATTTAGTTCACTGCATTGCTTTCAGCCATGCAAAGGAATTAATAAAACAAAATTAAATCAAAGCTGGTTCAACTCTAAAATCAAAAGAAAAACAATTAAGTAATTATCTAAATATTGGCTTGCTACATGATTAACAGCCACTATTCAAAATAAATTGCCACTTTAGATGACATAGCCAGTTTCAAAAAATGCCAGTTTATGCACAAATGAAAACCTGAAAAATAATCAGAACTTTTAGTATAAAGTAAAGAAATCTTTAAAAGAGAGCACAAATACTCTTTTTAAAACAATATTCAAAAGAGTCTACTAGTGGGCCCTCTGTGAACAAGCTAGTAACTTAAAAGCTCTCCCCAGCTTTTAAGGCCCTTCTACCAGTCCAGACAAATGTAGCCTAATATGGGGCAGGCAGGGGAGGAGGCTGGGGCACCATGTCCCTAGTTGTCTGTTTCTGCACCTGTCTGAAACAGAAAAGCAGTGTCCCTTGAGAAGAAAGATGCCTAAAATAAAACAAAACCACATATTCTAACTATAGACTTAGAGTTGTTTACTCTTTTTAAGAGAGAGAAAAAATTATATTTTAACAGAAAACAAATAAGGTATCTTTCAATAAAGAAAAGCTAAAGGTATTCTTCTAAGAACTAATTATATATACACAATTATAATACAGTCTTTGCATTTTATGAACATGTTCAAAGACATGAAGAAGTAGACAGTTCAAAGATATTTATATCTACTTAGATTCAGTGAAATGTGATCCAAGTGCCACCAAGAAGCCCCAAAGAAAACCTATGTTAATACATTATAAAACAAAAATTTAAGACAATTAATGAAGAACCACATTCAAATCTTCTCATTGCTTTTTCAAGGTTGAATCTGCATGTAAACTACCAAAGGAAGCAAATCAGATTTCACTTCTGGTGGTCCTTCTGAAAAATTAAAAACAAAAAACTATTAACCTTCAAATTTATTAGCTTAGAATGTAACGCACAACTGCTAAAGCTAAGGTGAACCTTAGGTTCATCATTTATTTTAACACATGCGCACACATGCACACAGTTTTAGCTTGGTTTTGTGTCAGTGTTCTCCTGAGGAAGTTTGTAAATACTGAGCCAACAGGAAAGAGGCAAATCAGATCTGTGTTAAAAGGCACATTAACTTTCTTATGGCTTACAACTCATTCTAAATATAATGCAAAACACCAGTTTTTTTTTTTTTT
>PVIY010028872.1:0-32604 GCA_004026745.1 Myrmecophaga tridactyla | reverse complement strand
CCCTATAGTTTCTGTATCTTGTCGGATTTCAGATGTTCCATCCTCCAGTTCACTAATCCTAACCTCTGCCTCTTGAAATCTACCATTGTAGGTTTCCATTGTTTTTTTCATCTCTTCTGCTGTATCTTTCATCCCCATAAGTTCCGTGATTTGTTTTTTCAGACTTTCCATTTCTTTTTTTTGTTCATTCCTTGCCTTCTTCATGTCCTCCCTCAATTCATTGATTTGGTTTTTGATGAGGTTTTCCATTTGTGTTCGTATATTCTGAATTAGTTGTTTCAGGTCTTCTATCTCATTTGATCTATTGGTTTGTTCCTTTGACTGGGCCATATCTTCAATTTTCCTGGTGTGATTTGTTATTTTTTGCTGGTGTCTAGACATTTAATTTCCTTAATTAATTTATTCTGGAGATTTCTTTTACTTCTCTTACCTAGGGTTTACTTGCTAGATTAATTTGTTGTCTATCTGCTCTTTGACCTTCAGTTCAACTTTTTCTGGACCTCTAGCTTAGGTTTTGTTTAACAGTGGATAATTTTTCAGTTCTTGTTTTCTTGTTTCTTGCCCTGCTTGTATGGTGCCTTTTCCCTCCCCACCCTTAGGAGGGTCTACGTAGGTATTATAGACTTGAGCCGGGTTTTCCCGGACTAAACTGGCCTCCTATCAGGGGCAAGGAGTCACCTGCGTCAGTTTTCCCTGAGGGTGAGACCCAGCAGGTTAAAAGACTTTCCTGTGAAGTCTCTGGGGTCTGTTTTTCTTATCCTCCCCACTATGTGGTGCGTCTGCCTGCGGGTCGCACCAGCAAAAGATGTTCTGGCACTTTTAACTTTGGAAGACTCTCTCCATGCTGGGAGCATGATGGAGACGGAGGAGAGGTTGTAGGCTGGTTTTAATGGCTTCAAATTGCGAAGCCCTGGGGCCTGAATTCCTTGAGGGAGGGATTCCACCTGCGTTGGGCTTCACCCCTCTTCTGGGGAAGGCACAGATGGTAGACAGCCCTGAAAGCAGCCCGTTTCTGCCTATGCCTGGGGCAGTTGCAGCCTGAGAAGTCCCGCTGCTGAATCCAGAGGCTGCCAAGTCTCCGTAGAGACACAGCTACTAAAGCCTCCGTTTCCTCCCCTTTCCTCTTTTTCCATGAGCCCAATGAGCAACCTCTGCCTTGACCAGGTTTAGAGTCTCTTTCCTTTCCCTCCGGGAAGCCGCCTGTGGGGGAGAGGCGCTGGGCGCCGGCCGCCGCGGCTTGGGGAACTCACGGTTTTAGGGAGGCTTGCAGCTGGTCCAGCTGGTCCAGCTGGTCCAGACTGGGGTATGCTGTGTGTCCGGTCACTGACGTGGCTCTGGGAGCTGTTCTGTACTGTTTCTGGTTATTTAGTAGTTGTTCTGGAGGACGAACTAAAACGCGCACATTGCTAGGCTGCCATCTTGGCCCCTCCACTTTTTCAGCTTTTTAACAGTTGCGGAATAGTTACCGTAATGCTGTTTTTTTATAGCATCAGTGCTCTAACTTTGAGTCTCAGGTGTTACATAAATACCCAGAGTTTCAGGGAATGAACCAGGTTGTTCACAAATAGCTCAGTATCTTGGAATTTAGAAATAACTACTACAGCTCCTGAGTATATGTGACTACTGTAAGAACTTACAATCTAGAACCCTTTACAGTAGGCCCCAACCTGATAACTTGTGCTCTTGACTTCAATTCTCCAAGTCTGTGTATTATAGATAGTTCAAATGAGTGAGGCATGATAATATTTGTCTTTTTTTTCTGCCATTTCATTCAACATAGTGTCCTTAAAATTCTTTCACCTAGTCGCATACCTCACAGTGTCATTCCTTCTTGCAACTGTTCAGTATTCCATTGTATATATAACCACAGTTCTCCCTTCCTATCCTCATATGACTTCCATTCCTCAGTCATTGTACACCTCCATCCAGTGCGAATCATGAATGCTGCTGCCATAAACACCAGTGTACACATGTCCATTCACATCCCCACCCTCAGTTCCTCTAGGTATATACCTACCAAAGGGGTTACAAGATCATATGGCAACCCCACACGTGGTCTCCTGTGGAACCACACACTGCCCTGCAGAGGGGCTATGCCACTCAACTTCCCCACCGACAGTGAGTAGTAGATACATCTCTTTCTTCACATTTTCTTTAGCACTTGCTTCTCACTGTCATTTGTTTGTTTGTTTTAAGTATCTGGTTATTTTTGTGCACAAGGCTTGTCTTGGCTGAATGTAGATTAATGGCCTTTCCAGTATTGTCTTGGCTGAATGTAGATTAATGGCCTTTCCAGTATTGTGTGGGGCTCACTCACACGATGGCAGGAATTTAATGGTGGCTAATCTAGTGTGATTTCAACTGTAAAGACTGGCTCTGCTCCATGTACTCTCTATTCTGTTGATCAGTCTAGTCCTGGCTTACTCTTTTGTTTCGTTTGTTTTTGTTTTTAACTTTTTAAATTGTATCATATAGCATGTATACAAAGCAAAGAGAGAAAAAAGCAATAATTTTCAAAGCACCCTTCAACAGTTACACAACAGATCCTAGAGTTTATCTTGGGCTGCCTATCCATTATCTCAGATTTTTCCTTCTAGCTGCTCCAGAACACTGAAGGAATATATTTATATTTATCATCAAATTTTACTTTTTGTTTCTTTTTTGTGAAAAATGACATATATACAAAAAGTAAATAAATTTCAAAGCACATCACAGCAATTAGTTGTAGATCTCTGTTTATTTTTCTTTTCTTTTCTTTATTAGAGAAGTTGTGGGGTTACAGAACAATCATTCATAAAATACAGGATTCCCATATGCCACACCATTAATAACTTGTATTGGTATGAAATATTTGTTACAATTGATAATAACAAATTTTTTGTAATTGTACCACCACTTGCCAAAAATCAGCTGTGCATAAATGTGAGGTTTGATTTCTGAGCTATTCCATTGGTCTATATAATTCATATATAAATATATATAATATATGGTCTGTTTTTTGTGCCAGTAAAATGCTGTTTTGATTACATTGGCTTTGTAATAAGCTTGAAGATCAGGATGTGTGATTGCTCTGATTTCATACTTCTTTTTAAAGTTAGCTTTAAATATTTGAGGCTTCTCACCTTTCCATATATATATATATATACATATATATATATATTTTACTTTTTTATGTATAATATCATTTACATACAAAGCAAAGAAATTAAAAAGCAATATTTTTCAAAGCACTCGTCAACAAGTAATTATAGGACAGATCCCAGAATTTGTTATGGGCTACCATACGATCCTCTCAGATTTTTCCTTCTAGTTGCTCCAGAGTATAGGAGACTAGAAGGCATAAATTTTTTTTTATCATCACAGTTGACTTTTTTTTTTTGTGAAAAATAACATATATACAAAAAAGCAATAATTCCGAAGCACAGCAAACAATTAGTTGTAGAACAGATTCCAGAGTTTGACAAGGGTTACATAATTTTAGGTTTTTACTTCTAGATAGTGTAAGATACTAGAGACTAAAAGGCATATCAGTTTAATGATTCAGCATTCATACTCATTTGTTAAATCCTATCTTGTCTGTGTAACTCCACCATCAACTTTGATCTTTCTGTCCCTCTCTTTAGGGGTGTTTGGCTTATGTCTATTTTAACTTTTTCATGTTGAAAGGGTCTGTCACTAATATGGGATAGGAAGATGAAACTATCTGATGTTCTTGAGGGGCTGGGCCCTCTAGGTTTTAGGACTTAGTTTGGTCCAGGGACCCATCTGGAGGTTGTAGGTTTCTGGAAAGTTACAGTAGTGCATGGAATCTTTGTGGAATCTTATATTTTGCCCTAGGTGTTCTTTAGGACTGGCTGGAATGGTCCTGGTTGGGATTAGGCAGGTTATGATACTGATGTTTAACTGAAGCCTGCATAAGAACAACCTCCAGAGTAGCCTCGCGACTTTATTTGAACTTTCTCTGCCACTGACACTTTATTAGTTATACTTCTTTTCCCTCTTTTGGGTAGGATGGAATTGTAGATCCCACAGTGCCAGGGCTGGACTCATCCTGGGAGTCATCTCCCATGCCACCAGGGAGACTTTCACCCCTTGATGTCGTGTCCCATGTAGTGGGGAAGGCAATGATTTCTCTTGCAGAGTTGGGCTTAGAGAGAGTGAGGCCACATCTGAGCAACAAAAGACGTCTTCCAGAAATAACTCTTAGGCTAAGCTTCTTCACTACTTACATAAGCTTTATGAGAGTAAGCCTCAAGATCAAGGGCATGGCCTATTGATTTGGGTGTCTCTAAATTTTGGCATAGTATCAGGGGATTCCTGGATGGTAAAGTTTAAATGTTCCATGTTTTCTCTCCCATCTCTCCAGAGTCTTTGTCAATACTTTTTTTTTTTTTTTTTTAGCTTTTTTTGTTGTATAGCATAACATATATACAAAGCAAAGAAATAAAAAAGCAATAGTTTTCAAAGCACTCTTAAAAAGTGGTTACAGAATAAATCCCAGCCTTTGTCATGGCCTACCATGTGATCCTCTCATGTTTTTCCTTCTAGCTACTCCAGAATATAGAAGACTAGAGGGCTTACCTAATTTTTTTATCATCACAATTGACTTTTTTCCTTCTTTTTTTGTGAACAATAACATATATATACAAAAAAAAACTGTAAATTTCCAAGCACAGGACCACAGTTAGTTCTAGGACATATTTTAGACTTTGACATGGTGTGCTGGTTTGAAAGGATGTATGGACCCTAGAAAAGCCATGTTTTAATCTAAATCCCATTTCATAAATGCAGAATAATCCCTGTTCAATACTGTATATTTGAAACTGTAATCAGATCATCTCCCTGGAGCTGTGATTTAATCATGAGTGGTTCTTAAACTGGATTAGGTGACAACATGTCTCCACCCATTTGGGTGGGTTTTGATAAATTTCTGGAGTCCTGTGAAAGAGGAAACATTTTGGAGAATGAAAGAGATTCAGAGAGAGCAGAGCAGAATGGCATAGTCACGAGGAGCAGAGTCCACTAGCCAGCGACCTTTGGAGATGAAGAAGGAAAATGCCTCCCAGGATGCTTCACAAAACAAGAAGCCAGGAGAAGAAGCTAGCAGATGATGCCGTGTTTGCCATGTGCCCTTCCAGATGAGAGAGGAACCCTGACCGTGTTCACCATGTGCCTTTCCAGATGAGAGAGAAACTCTGACTGTTTAACCATGTGTCCTTCTCACTTGAGAAAGAAACCCTGATCTCCATCAGCCTTTTTGAACCAAGGTATCTTTCCCTGGATGCCTTTGATTGGACATTTCTATAGACTTGTTTTAATTGGGACATTTTTTCAGCCTTAGAACTGTTAACTAGCGACTTATTAAATTCCCCTTTTTAAAAGCCATTGTTTCTGGTATATTGCATTCTGGCAATTAGCAAACTAGAACACATGGGTTCTAATTTCACAATTTTAGGTTTTTAATTCTAGGTGCTCTAAAATATTGGAGACTCAAAGAAGTATCAATTTAATGATTCAGTGTTCATACTCATTTTTTAAGTCCTATCTTGTATGTATAATTCCACCATGAACTTTGATCTTTCCATACCTCTTACTGGGGTTGTTTGGGCTATGACACTTCGAAATTTTTTATATTGGTAGGATTTATCATTAATATAGGGTAGGGAGATGGAACTATCTGATGTTCTGCAGAGGCTGGGTTAGGTTTCAGGATTTATCTGTACCAGGATGCTATCTGGAGGTTGTAGGTTTCTGGCAAGTTATTCTAGTGCCTGGAACCCTTGTGGAATCTTATAAATTGCCCTAGGTGTTCTTTAGGATTGACTGGATGGTCCTGGTTGGGGGTTGGCAGGTTATGATAGGTAGCAAGGTCTACCTGAAGCTTGTGTAAGAGCAACCTCCAGAGTAACCTTTCGACTCTATTTGCCACTGATACTTTATTAATTAAACTTCTTTTCCCCCATTTGGTCAGGATGTACTTGTTGATCTGACAGTGCCAGGTCTTGATTCATCCCTGGGAGTCACCAGGGAGACTTTCACCCCTGGATGTCATGTCCCACGTAGTGGGGAGGACAGTGATTTCACTTGCAGAGTTGGACTCTTAGAGAGACTTAGGTCAATCTGCACAACAGCAGGGGTCATCCAGATGTAACTCTTAGGCATGCCTATAGGTAGTCTAAGCTTCTGTGCTACCTACGTAAGCTTCACGATCGAGGGCATGGCCTATTGATTTGGGTGTCCCTAAGGTTTGACACAGTATCAGGGTGCCAGTACTTTTTGGTTATCTGCTTAATATCCTCTAGGATGTATCCAGTATTACATTAAGCTATACAGGATGAAAGGACCTCTATCTTATTCTGGGCTCCCTGTGTTTCAGTTGTTCAAATGAGCTATACAGATACATTGAATTAGATTATGTGCTACAGAAAATTCTGGTTCTAGACCAAATAAACCTTTCTTTCTTTGGTCTCAAAGACTGTGTGATTGGTCTCAAAGACTGTGATTGGTCTCAAAGACTGTGTGATTCTAAAATATAGACAATGTCTTCCTTATCCCTGTGTTCTGAATTACTTTAGTTCCAACTGCTGATTGGCTTCATTCTTATCTCTGAATATCAGCTAATATATATATATATATTTACATATATATATGTAAAATAGCCTCTCAAAATCCAGAAATAATAATGACCACTCTGGACTAAATATATCTGCTATAAAAACTTACAATCTAGGCCCTTGTTTGCTTATAAGCAGTTTCTAAAGGAGACCGTCCCATTGTTCTTTTGTTTCTGGCTCATTTTGCCTCACCATATGTCCCACATGTTCTTTCACATGGTTGCATGCCTCATGACTGTGCCTTTTTGTAGCAGTACAGTGTTCGTTCATAATTATACACCATTGGCAATCTGTTTCTCAGTTAGTGCATTCTTCAGCCACCTGCGTTCATCAAGCATCATGTATAGTGCCCAAAGTCCACAGTCCATCAACACTTTCAATTTTAAATAATTCACAAAAATTAACTGAAAGTGGATCAAACACCTGAATATAAGAACTAGCACGATAAAGCTTATAGAAGAAAATTTAGGGAAACATCTTCAAGACCTAGTAATAGGAGGTAGCTTCCTAAACTTTATACACAAAGTACAGCAACAAACGAAAAAATATATCAATGGGAACTCCCCCAAATCAAATGCTTGTGCACCTCATAAGTCTTTGTCAAGAAGGTGAAGAGGCAGCCAACTCAATGGGAGGAAATATTTGGAAGTCACATATCGGATAAACGTTTGACATCTATATACACAAAGAAATCATACAACTGAACAACAAAAGAACAAACAACCCAATTATAAAATGGGCTAAAGATATCAGCAACAAAAGAACAAGCAACACAATTATAAAGTGGGCTAAATATATGATAGGCATTTTTCTGAGGAGCAAATGCAGATGGCTCAAAATCACATGAAGATATGTTCCTTTTCATTGGCTATAAGGGAAATGCATATCAAGACTACGATGAGCTACCACCTCACAGCTATAAGAATGGCTACTATTAAACACTCAGGAAACTATGAATGTTGGAGAAGCTGTGGAGAAATTGGGACACTTATGCACTAGTGGTAGGAATGTATAATGGTGCAACCACTATGGAAGACAGTATAGCGGTTCCTTGGGAAACTAAATATTGAGTTGCCCTACAACCCAGAATAGCACTACTTGGTATATACCCAGAAGAGCTGAAAACAATGATGCAAACAGACATCTGCACACCGATGTTCATAACTGTTATTCACAATCGCCAAAGGATGGAAACAAATCAGATGCCTAGCCACAGATGAGTGGATCAACAAAATGTGATATATACAGACAATGGAATATGATGCAGCAGTAAGACAAAATTATGTCCTGAGCACATGACAGGATGGATGAACCTTGAGTACGTAATGCTGAGCGATATAAGCCAGACACAAAAGGATAGATACTGTATGATTCTACTTTTATGATGATGATAAATCTAAAATCAGAGGCTTATAATGCAGAATATAGGGGACTTAGAGATACATAGAAGCTAGAGATGGGTGAATGGTTAGCTAATAAGGTTGAACTCCAGTGTAAGGGAGTAGATAGAAGTGAAGGCTGTTCTCTAGTGGGTCTGTAAGTAATATCATATTGAAGATGAACGAGATTGAAAGAGGTTATGGAGATGTGTCTCACTGATTAACATTAGATATATAAATTAGTTCTTGCAGGAACTACTTCACAGGTATGATTTGTATAGAAAGAGTGTTTAAGTCCAGGGTACAGGGGGAAAACTGCGATTGCATGCTATGGCCTGTGTTTAAAAGGAAAACATCAGCACCACCATAGCAACAGCAGAGGAAATAATGGGTGGAAGGACAAAATCTAACAGAAGGTTTAATTTTCTTGTTCGGTGAGGGTGTGTTTTACTGGTTTTCTTTCTCTTAGGAACAATGAAATTATCTCTGTTCATTTTTAAACGGTTTTATTCTCACGTACAATCCAACCTAAGTAAATAGTGTGCTTTTGTCACCATAATCTATATGAAGATGTTTCCTTTTTTTCTGCAAATAATCTGTACCCCTCCCCATATTTCCCACTTGTTGACATTTAGTTTTGGCATAATGTGTTTGTTAAATTCAGTGGGAGCATTTTAAAGTGTTATTGTTGACTATAGACCCTAGCTTGCATTAATTGTAATTTTTCCTGAATACCATCCAATTTCCAACACCTGGCAATATTGACATTCATTTTTTCTCTCTTATGCAGAAAGGTTTTTATATTTGTACATTAAAACACCATCATTGTTCACTGTAGGCATTCCTAAGCTATACTGTCTCAGTCTTAATCCTCTATCTTTCCTTCTGGTGTCACCCATGACCCCGGCCCTTCTCCCTCAACCAAACTCACATTCAGCTTTATTCAGTGTGCTGATAGTATTGTGCTACCATCAGATAGTATTGTGCTATCCATTTTTTAATTTTTTACAATCAGTCCTGTTTCACATTCTGTACTCCTGTGCCAAATGTTCAATCTCTATCCTTTTTCTATCTCCTGATAACCTGTGTTCTTTTTTTTAAAATTTATTTTGTATTATCAAGCCAAAACAACGTACAAATATGAACATTCTTAACGTTCAAACATTCCATGTACTGTGTACAATGAATGGCTCACAATATCATCACATAGTAGTATCTTCATTACTGTAATCATTTTTTAGAACATTTGCATCATTGTAGGAAAAGAAACAGAAAAAAGAAAAAACTCATACATAACCATATCCCTTACACCTCCCTTTCATTGACCACTAGTATTTCCCTCTACTCAATAGATTTTAACCTTTGTTCTCCCTGTTTTTTCCTATACCCCTTATCACTCCCTTTCATTGTTCACTAGTATTTCAGTCTATTCAATTTATTTTTAACATTTGTTCACCCTATTATTTATTTATTTTTTAATCCATATTTTTTACTCATCTGTCAATATTGTACATAAAAGTAGCATCAAACACAAGGCTTTCACAATCACATAGTCACATTGCAAAAGCTGTATCATCATACATTCATCTTCAAAAAACATGGCTGCTGGAACACAGCTGTACAGTTTCAGGCGTTTCCCTCTAGCCTCTCTAATACACCTTAAACTAAAAAGGGGATATTTGTACAATCATACTGTCTGTATGAGTGAACTTTGAGAATTAAAGTTAAGAACACAGGTCATCAGGAGATAGAAAGAGGGTAGAGATTGGGCATTTGGTACAGAAGGAGTACAGAATATACAACAGGACTGATTGTAAAAATTCAGAAATGGATAGCACAATACTACTAATTGTAGCACCATAATGTTAGTACACTGAATGAAGCTGAATGTGAGAATGATAAGAGGGAGGAGGGCTGAGGGTATAACCTTTGTTCTTAACTTTAACTCTCAAAGTTCACTCATTAATGTTAGTTCATATTAATGAGAACATACAGTATTTGTCGTTTTCTTTCTGGCTAATTCCACTCAGTATAATGTTCATCCACGTTGTTACATGCTTCATGACTTTATTTTGTTGTACAGATGGGTAATATTTCATTATATGCATATACCACAGTTTGTTTATCCACTTACCCATTGATGGACATTTGGGCTGTTTCCATTCTTGCCAATCATAAATAATTCTTCTATAAACATTAGTGTGCAAATGTCCATTCATACCTCTGCTTTCAGTTTCTGTGAATATATACCTTGTAATGGGATTGCTGGATCATATGGCAATTCTATACCTAACTTTCTGAGGAAACCACCAGACTGCCTTCCAGAGCAGTTACCCCTTTTGACATTCCCACCAACAATGGATAAATATACCACTTTCTCCACATCCTTTCCTGCACTTGTTATTTTCTGTGTTTTTTTTTTTTTTTTTTTTTTGATAATGGCCATTCTAGTGTGTAAGAAATATTTTCTTGTTGACAGATTTTTCAGGACTTGTTTGTCTGTGAAAACTTTAACTCTCCCTCAGTTTTTTTGGGTTATGGTCCAGGATTCGAACCCAGGCCTTCCGCATGGAAGGCGAGCATTGTACCACTGAACCACCTGTGCACCTCTCTCCCTCAGTTTTGAAGGACATTGTGGTTGGGTACAGAATTCTTGGCTGGAAGTCTTTCTCTTGCAGGATCTTAAATATATTGTACCACTGCCTTCTCGCCTCCATGGTGCTAGTTGAGTAGTCTGAATTCAGTCTTATGTGGTTTCCTTTGTATGTAGTAGATTATTTTTCTCTTGCTGCTTTCAGAATTTTCTGCTTCCCTTCAACATTTGACAGACTGATTAGTATGTTTCTTGGGGAAGGCCTAATTGCATTTATTCTGTTTGGAGTTTGTTGGACTTCTTTGACTTATATATTTATGTCCTTTATAAGGTTTGGGAAGTTTCCTTCCATTATATGTTAAACTACTCTTCCTAGCCCTTTACTCCTCTCTTCTTCTGGGACACCAGTGATTCTTATATTTGTCTGTTTTGTTTTGTCTATTGTTTCCCTGATATCCAATTCAAATTTTTGCATCTTTTTTGCCATTTGCTGTTTTGAGTCTTTGAAGTCAGTTATCCTGTCCTCTATAGCTCTTATTCTTTCTTCTGTCTCTTCACATCTGGTGTTGTGTGCCTCTAGTATGTTTTTTATTTGTCAACAGAGTCCTTAATCTCTATGATATCCACTGTTTTTCTATTCTTTCAAATTCTTCTTTATGCTGTTCTACTGTCTTCTTGATCTCCTTTATGTCATTTGCCATCCCACTTATTTTATTAAGTAGAATTGTATGAACATCTTTGATTAGTTCTTCCAACATGTCTCTCCTCTGGTGTTTTAATTTGGTCATTTGGCAGGGCTATTATCTGTCTGCATTGTGATATGCTTAGTGATCTTCTGTTGTTTTTGTTGCATGTAAATATCTTGATTGACTTATTTTGGGAGTTGATTTCTTTCAGTAGTCTAAGGTCTTGTTTGCAGGATGGATGTGCAGCAGGGAGCAGCATACAGGGCAGGGCAGAACAGTGCGGTGATTTGTTTCAGGGCAGGTGCAGGTTGGTAATGTTATGCTGATGCTTGTGAACATGGGTGCCCGGCGGCCAGGGAGGATGTAGCTGTGCAGGTACAGCGATCTGGGGGGCATAACCCTGGTGTGTGCTGGTCTAGGGTGTGAGGCCCTTTGTGCACATTCCTAGAGCTGTGGCAGCATGTCGGTGTTATGCCTTCATTTGTTGGGGGCAGATGTCAGCCAGCTGTGCAGATCAGCACTTTCTCAGAGTTGGGACGTGTGACCGAGGGCCATGCGCATGTGCGGGACTAGGAGTGTCGTAAATTTGAAGTTCCCAGAGCTGAAGGACATCATTGGGGGCCTGTGCACATGCGTGGGACTTGAGTGCCGTAAACTGATGTGCGCAGCTCAGCGGGGGCTGAGGTGAGGCTGTGTGACGCTATGGGTAGCCTCTGTGCACTGACAGCAGCCTTCAGGGAACAGGGAAGGGGAGGTAGTGCTCGGAGGGATGCAGGAGGGTTGGATTGGGCTGCAGTTGGGGTGGGGGTGTGGGGCAGGTGTGTACGCTGGGGTCTGGTGGTTCACTTGGAGTTCAGGGAATGGGAACAGGTGACGGGGTTCGGGTGCTTGGGGTGTGGGGTGAGTCACCGGGTGAGTCATCGGTCACCGGGCTGCACTGGTGAGGGTAGTGCATTCAAGAAATGTAACCTGGCTTACTTCCTAGTCCCCGGCTCTTGTCTGTGCTCTCCTGTGAGCTCCGCGCTTCCGTGCAAGGCTCCAGCTTTCTGCTTCTCAGTTCCTCAGCCTCTGCAACCAGGGCTGCCCTGTGTGGTGCAGAAGGCTCTCCCAGGTCTGTTGCACTCTTGAATTGCCATCTCAGTTGTCCTGCCATTCCTTCTCTAATTTTTCATTGGAGCAGGGTTGAACAATAGCTACTCTGTTCAGTCATCTTCCTGGCTGTATCTGTTTTAAGACTCTGTATTCCTTTATTAAATGCTGAATAGAGATTAGGGTTGTATTTTCATGAAACATAACCTAAAAATTAATTTGAAGCAGTCACCAACTTGCAAAATTGCAAGTACAGTTCAGACTTTCTTAACTCGAGCCATTTGAGAATTACATTGTTGACCTGGTGGCTCATTATTTCTCAATACTGTAAGATAAGTCCTTTTTCCTGAAACAAGAACATTCTCTAACACGACCATAACAGTCAAAATCAAGAAATCAACATTGATAGAGTGCTACCATCTAATTCTGAGACCCCATCTAGAATTTGACAGGTGTCCTGTAAATGTACTTTATAGCAGAAGGATCTTGTTCAGAAGGATCCTTTGACTTTCATGACTTTGACACTTTTAGAGATTGCAGGCTAGTTATTTTGTAGAGTGTCCCTCAGTTTAGATTTCTCTGACGTGACCTTATGAAATCTAAAACAGGCATCTTTGGTAGGAATATCACAAAAGTGATGGTGTGCTATTCTCACTGTCTGTTATCAGGTAGACAATTCTGATTTTTCTCCCTGATGTGAAGGCAGCGTCTACCCCTCTGAGGTTAATTGTTTTTCACTTTGTATTTAATCAGCATTTTGTGGCAGGTCCTTTGAATTTAGGTTAATTATTCTGTTGCGTAAACATTATCTTCAATATGCCATTTCTACAAAAGCCTCTACTCCATGGATGCCCTCCTCACCATGCTGTATAATAATTTAGGTGTGGATGATTTTCTCATCCAGCTTTGGGTTTGACACTCCATACAAGGTGGGAGAGAGACCACTTTTACAAGAACTAGCTAAGTTACCATCATCCCTTTATCAAGAAAATAGTTGTTTAAAAAACAAAACAGCAACAGCAAAAACCTCTTGGTTATACATAGTTCAAAGTTTCTAATCTAACCTGAGGATAAGGTAGGTACAAGAGTATACTCTGATGCAAAAAGTTTAATGCTAAAATTAAGCCTCTTCCATGGTACCAACTCCAGTGTTTAAGTTGGCAGTTTTCAGAGTTCAGAGAGTGGTAGTGGTATGTAATTAACTCCAAATATCTTCTCCTGGGTGCAGAATACTGGGTGCAGAATACAGCTAAGGCCAAAAAGAATCATTCTCTACATAATGTCAAACTCTGCTATTACCAAACAAAAAAACGCAGTAGTTAAAAAAAAATGTAAATATGTATAATTATATATATATATACACCTTATCTACTTCGTATACTTACACAGGCAGTTTTAACACATACTGAGTATTTCCATTCAGCCCAATGCAGTGGTATAAAAACAAAATTGAGGTTTCATAATAAAACTTTCAGTTACAAGCTAATATCCAAGCCTCTAACTTTTTTTCTTTTTTTTTTCACATGGTCAGGCACCGGGGACTGAACCCGGGTCTCTGGCATGGCAGGTGAGAATTCTGCCACTGAGCCATTGTTGCACCTCCCAAGCCTCTAACTTTTAATCCATCATTCCATTTGCTGCTACTGTGGAAACTCCCAAATCGTTTTTCGTGTAGTCAGTGTTAATCCTGACTTTCTCAGATTTTTTACTCCTGGGCATAGCAGCTGCTTGCTTGCTTCAGGACCTCTTGATTTTTAGCCTGCATTTGTTCTGACTTCTTTTTGAGTTTTCTCTATTTGGTTAATTTTGACTCTCATTTGACATTCCTGGTATTTAAAATCAGCTTTCAACTTTGTAATAGTTTTCCCTTTTAAAACTATTTGATCCTTTTTAGTAGCATCTTCTTTAGTATGTCTATTTTTTCCATTAGTTGTTTAGTGAGTTTTTTTTTAAAGCATTTAGCATCTGCTGAGTCCTGAGTCAGGTCTGAAGAAATGCCAACTCCGATAATTGCACTTGACTCAAAATTGGGTTTTTATTTGGGATTTTATTTTGATGTGAATGTATGGAAAGTTTATACCTGACTGTTCAGTGGCTGCTTCCTGCTTTACGATATCCCTTCTTTTCTTAGTGGCTAGTATCAAACTAACTGCTTTGGTACTTTTGTTGTGTTTTTGGTTTTCTGCAGGACATACTTTTATGATGTACATGGTTAACATAAAATTACCAGTCTCCCCTTTTTGGTCATTGTCAAACGCATACTGTTGCTTGCACAGCTCTAAGAATGTGGGCAGTCTGAAACACTCTTGGGTTTGTTCAGTAGTGGTATTTATTGCCATAAAATTGCAATAAATACTCAGTTTTGGCATGCCATACAATTTGACATCCTAGTGCCTTTCTTTTATGTCATGTTGGTTTTAATCACTTACTGTTCTCATTCTTACAGTAGGTACACTGAACAACAAGAAGTACAACCTGACACTTGCAGATAGTACCCTGAAGGGGAAGTGATGGTGTTTGTTGATATTGGCAGGGAGCCCTGCACTGTCTTGCATAGGCAGTGCTCTCTGCTCTGCTGCCTTAGTTTACTGCTGTCTAGACCATTGAGGCACAGCTTCTTGATGGTTCCAGGACTGGTTGAGTGAGCTCTGATTGGCATGCAATCTGTAGTTATTATGCCTGGTCTAGTATATAAATTTTTAATGTAGAAAAAGTTAAGTTGACTTATATCATGTAAAACAGTAGTATGTGATATATGGCATATTTGGCCATATAAATCAATGCAAGTCTTTGGTCATAGCTAAGGGATAAAAAGTTTGAGTTGTCTGTTTATTGTTTTACGTGATAGGGAAAAATTATTTGAAAATAGTAGATTGCTTCTAGGTATAGTGTGAGAACGTTTTTTCAACATTATATTAACCAAATCTCTTGTCCATTTTAGATTTTGAAATAGTTTGCTCATATATACCCTACCCTTTAGAATTTGAGGTAGTTAAAGCCAAATTGAGAAGATAATTCTTTCTTCTGAAATGAACTTTTTTTGTCCTTTTTCTGCTTAGGTGGTAGATACCAGGACTTACTAGTCTCCCTTTCCCCCACTTTCCATTCCCGACTCCCCTCTGCCATAGACACAAACACAGACACATGCACACACACAAATAATAAAATAGCTATGGAAAACCTATAAAATGTCACTCCATATGTGTGATGGAGTTATTATAAATGTCAGTTTCCTTTTCCTCATCATCCCAGTCTCTGTTAGAGGAAGAACCAGTTACCAGTTACTTGATTGTATGTCTTTGTTTTTGTGTGTTTGCATTTTTTCCTCCAGTCTAAGAGAAATTTGGTTCATTAATCCTTTTTTTTCCTTGCAGAAAAAGCATGCTTTGCGTTGCTATTGTCAAGCCATGCAAGTTTACAGAGGAAAAGGGTGGTCTCTTGCAGAGGATCACATTAACTTCACCATTGGGCGCCAGTCCTATACTCTTAGGCAGCTGGACAATGCTGTGTCTGCTTTTAGGCATATTTTAATCAATGAAAGTAAACAATCTGCTGCTCAACAAGGATCCTTCCTCAGAGAATATCTTTATGTTTATAAGGTGAACGATTATTTTCAAAAGTAGATATTAAATAAATATTAAGATAGCATATTCGTTACTATCACACAGGAGTCAAGTAGAATGAATTTATTGGAATATATGTAATGATCCATCGTAATAAAGTTGTAGTGGGTAGGCTTCTTGGTCATAGATCTGGGTTGCATTGCCCTTTCCACAGTTTTTTCCTTTTTTTATATTTTAAAATTTCCAAAATTAACAAATATCCCATATCCACAGTTCTTTAAAAGAACATTGTAATATTCTAGTAAACTTTTGATTTGTGACTGTTCTTGGAATCTTAAAAAAAAAAGAAAGATGCTACAAGCCTTCTGGACTGTTTTTTTCTTGTTGTTTTATACAATCACAACTGATTTTACAGTATATTGTGTCCTCTTAGCATCCTTTGGAAACATATTTTCCTTTCTTTTCCCTATGAGAGATGAAGAGGTAGGGATCTTTGAAAAGTAGATTTAGACTTAGCAATTTATAGTGTAAACCAGAAAAATTAATAGGAAGGAAGGATATTAGAATGAGGCAGGAGGATAGAAAATATAAAGAACTGTTTTCTGGAAAATAGCAGATCGTAATTTTTCCCCAAATCCCAAGAGGAGTGAATATAGTATTTATTCTGTAGCAAATAACCACCTCTTCATACTTTATTTGAAGTCATATGGGTTAGAATTTTGGCAGATAGGATGCTCTAATGAGTAACAGGAATGAAATATATACCAAAATCATGCTTGGCAATTTAAAGACAGCTAACAATCTGAATGACCTTAGGAAGGTTCTCTGGCATCACAGTAATTATTATCTGATGTTCTTCACATCTCTAAAATTTTATGACTGATGTATTAAATAAAAATAACCATTACATATATTCTTGTTTAACATGTTTTTAACATCTTGAATATTAAAAATGAGAAGCAAATTTGGAAAAAAAATTTTTCTTAAAAGTTTTTTTTATTCCTAGAATGTAAGTCAGCTATCACCAGATGGTCCTTTACCACAGCTTCCTTTACCATATATTAACAGTTCAGCAACACGGGTTTTCTTTGGCCACGACAGACGACCAGCAGATGGTTAGTAGAATTATCGAGTAACCACTTTTTTTTTAATAAATGTTTTCTTTCCTTTCCCCATTTAAAATATAATCAGTAGTTGTTAAAGAATATTTGGAAATGAACCATATATCAGATCATCCTGCCTCCTGAAGATAACCACTACTTCAGTATTTTTCCTTCCAGCCTTAAAACTAAAAATAATATAATAAAATAACTTTTACAACAGCTTTTCCTACATAATATGAGGATAGTCATGTTGTTTATATAATTTTGATAAACATTGGTAATGAGTGTAAGATACTCTTTCCAGTGCATATAAAATAGATTTTTTTACCCTTCACTTATATATTTGGGCTGTTTCTATCTTTTTGCTTATATAAAATCATATTGTGATGAACATTTTTGTAGGTAAAGCTTGTTGTCTTTGTAAATTTTTGCTATGGAAATTTTCAAGTGAATACAGAAGCAGGAAGCAGTTTACTAATATACTGCTGTTCTTGTTATTTTATTAGATGTGGGTCCTGGAATGTCAGTACTGGACCAGGAATATAAATATATTAAGGCTCTTAATACCTGTTAAAGTAAATTTTGTATTTCTAAACATTCTTATATTTGAACTTAATAAATATGTGTGTGTTTGAGATCTAATTATATAGTAGTATATTCATCACCATGATAATTTTTTAGAACATTTGCATCACTTCAGAAAAAGAAATAAATAAAAAGAAAAAACTCATACATTCAATACCCCTTACCCCTCTCTCTCATTGACCACTAGTGTTTCCACATACCCAATATATTTTAACCTTTGTTCCCCCTATTTTTTTCTATACCCCTTACCACTCCCTTTCATTGATCACTGGTATTTCAGTTTACTCAATTTAACATTTGTTCCCCCTATTATTTATTTATTTTTAATCTACATTTCTTACTCATCTGTCCCTACCATAGAAAAAAGGAGCATCAGACACACAATTTTCACAATCACACAGTCACGTTGCGAAAGCTATATCATTATACATTCATCTTCAAGAAACATGGCTACTGGAACACAGCTCTATAGTTTCAGGCACTTCCCTCTAGCCTCTCTAATACACCTTAAACTAAAAAGATGACATCTATGTGATGGTGTATTTTTTATATAAAAAATCAATACAAAACTATAAAGGTGATTTCTATATAAGAATAACCTTCAGGATAACCTCTTGACTCTCTCAGCCACTGACACTTTATTTTGTCTCATTTCTCTCTTCCCCCTTTCAATTGAGAAGGTTTTCTCAGTCCCTTGATGCTGAGTCCCAGCTTATTCTGGGATTTCTGTCACATGTTGCCAGGGAGATTTACGCCCCTGGGAGTCATGTCCCACGTAGAGAGGGGGAGGGTAGTGAGTTTGCTTGCCGAATTGGCTGAGAGAGTATAAATATATTAAGGCTCTTAATAGCTATTAAAGTAAACTTTGTATTTTAAAACATTCCTATATTTGAACTTAATAAATATGTGAGCGTGTGAGATCTCATTGGTTTTTAAAAAGTATCAGGATGTTTATATCAGCATTGCTTTTAACTGTTCCTTTTGAAATAATTTCAGACTTAACAGTTGCAAAAATAATGCAAAACCAAGTGGTGTGATGGTGGTTTAATGGCAGAATTCTTGCCTGCCATGCCAGAGACCTGGGTTCGATTTCCGGTGCCTGCCATGCAGAAAAAAAAAAGCAACCCCCATACAGAAAACTCCAACATACTTTTCCATGCATATGCCCATATGCACTTTTTTAAAAAAAACTTATTTATTTATCATCACAATTGACTTTTTTTTCTTTTTTTTGTGAAAAATAACATATATACAAGAAAGCAATACATTTCAAAGTACATTGCAACAATTAGAGAACAGATTTCAGAGTTTGGAATGGGTTACAGTTCTCCCATTTTAGGTTTTTACTACTAGTTGCTCCCAGATACTGGGGATTAAAAGAAATATCAGTGTAATGATTCAGCAGTCATACTTTTTTGTTAAACCCTGCCTTCTCTATATAACTCCACCATCACCATCTGTCTCCCACTCTTGAGGAGTATTTGGACTATGACCGAAGGGGCTGTCAATAGTATGGGTTGGGGGATGGAACTAGTTGATGTTCTGGAGAGGCTGGCCCCTCTGCATTTCAGGTCATACCTGATCTCGGGACCCATCTGGATGTTGTAGGTTTCTGGAAAGTAACCGTAGTGCCATATGCACTAACTTTTAGCATTCTGTCACATATGCTGTTCTCCCTTGTTCCCTTCCTCCTTCCCATCCATCCATCCATCTACCCATCCACCCACCCACTCATCCACCCATCCATCCATCCATCTGTGTCTCTTCTTTATCTGTTTTCTAAACCTCTGAGAGTAGGTTATGTGTATCATTATATCAGCAGTGGGTTGTTTGTTTGTTTTCCTCTATTCATTTTTATTTATTTATTTTTTTAAATTTGCATTTGGGCAGGAGGCACCAGGGATCGAACTCCAGACCTCCAGCACGGCAGGTCGGAGCTCTGCCTGCTGAGCCACAGCAGCCGCCCCTTCTATTCATTTTTGTTCAGCATTGTTTTTTTTTTTGCATGGGCAGGCTCCAGGAATCGAACCTGAGTTTCCAGTATAGCAGGCAAGAATTCTGCCACTGATCCACTGTTGCCTACTCTCAGCATTGGTTTTAATAGCAAAAATAGTAAAACAATTAAAATTTCTTATAGCAGTCACATGAATCAATAAATAATAATATTTTCATATAATAGATTCGTATTTTCAGAAATGAGTGAGTTAATTCTACATGTTTCAGCATGTGTAATACCCATCATAATGTTGAACGATAAAAGCTAGTAACAGAATGGTAGAGCAAATATAATTTCATTTATATAAAATTTAAAACATTCAAACCAGTTGTATGCAATGTTTATATATGTACACATATCTGGTAGAAGTAAAAATATATGGATGAGTTTGGTACACTTCAACTTTGGAATAGCTCTGGGGAAGAGGTAGTGTCCATGAGGGTAGGGGAAAGTAATAGGATTGTGGAGGCTTGCAGAGATGGTGTCAACTCTGTATGTAACATTTGATTTGATAACATATATTCAGAATCATGTGACAAAAGTTGACATTTGTTAAGTTTCATTATATAGATATTTATTATACTTGCATTTTCTCTATGTTTGAAATAATTCAGAATAAAAATTGAGTGTAGTGATTAGGGAAATTACAATCTTCTGGAGTCAGGAAGAAAAAAGTATATCATAAGGAAAGTTCTGGTTAGATTAGGATACTAACCCTAGCCAGATAAGACGATATTTTTCTCTCAGCTAATTGGAAATAAGCAAGCATGTGTGTGTATGTGTATATTTATCTATATATATATTTGGATAACTTAGATTTTTATTTAAAGTTTCATTTAATAGCGGATGTTAATAATCGTGTATTTAACTGTGCTGCTTTTTTTTAGGTGAAAAGCAAGCAGCTACTCATATAAGTCTTGATCAAGAATATGACTCTGAATCTTCTCAGCAGTGGCGAGAACTTGAGGAACAAGTTGTGGCTGTGGTTAACAAAGGAATAATTCCATCCAATTTCCATCCCACACAATACTGTTTGAGCAGTTATTCTGATAACTCGAGATTTCCACTTGCAGTTGTAGAAGGTGATTTGCTTGATTTTTTATTCATGTTTTACTGTTTCTTTGTTTTACTTGCAGTAGATTAAAAATAATTTACTATATACCAAACATTACTGGAGGCTGGGGATAGAAAGATAAAACAGAAACTCACAGTGTAGTGAGCTGTATTTATGAAACCAGTTGATGGGAGGCCTAATACACATGTGTGCAATGTGCTATTGGAATATAGAAGAGGGTGATACTGCTTTGTACAGAGAAATTGGGGAAAGCTTCTAGAGGAGGTTGTTTTAAAACAGTCTTGAATAAATGGGCATTTACATGGTAATAAAGGACTTTGTAGGCATAAATGCGGAGCTTACAAAGCAAGATATGTTCAGAAGATTGAAGCTTAAGGTGATGTGCAATGTTTACAAAGTTACTAATTTAGGCCTTTCTTTTATAGAACCAATAACTGTGGAAGTAGCTTTTAGAAACCCTTTGAAGGTTCCACTTTTGCTGACTGACTTGTCATTGCTCTGGAAGTTTCAACCTAAAGATTTCATTGGAAAGGATAATGAAGAAATTAAAGAGCTAGTAAGTTATTAAAAGGTATTTGTAATAAGCATGTTTCAGTTATAGACTAACATCTGTTGCAATAATATTTCAACTTCTGGTCAGTGAGCTATATTTATTTTTTTATGCTTATTTTTTCCCTAATTATATGATAAATGCTTATTGTTGGAAATTGAGGCTATAGGAAAGCATGAAGTAAAACTGACTTCCCAATTTCTAGAAATAACCACTTTGATATTTTGCTGTTTTTTCTAGTTATTTCCATTTGTATATTTTCTCTTATATTTAGGATCTATGACTATGTATGCATCTTTCCTGCTTTTTTCATCCTATTTTTTTTATATGCAAATCCTGATGTTAAAATGTCTTAATATTTCATTCTTACACAGTATTTTATCATATGGGTGATTTCCACTGCTGGTTGTGTTGAAGACTTCCATTTGTTTGGTACCATGATAATTCTTTGATGAAGAATTTTGTGCATAGCTTTTTATCCTTATTTCTGATTATTTTTATAGGAAAAAATTCCTAGGCATGAAGTTAGAGGATATTAGGGAATGAATCTTTTAATACCCTATTGATTTCCTGGATAGTCATACCATGATGCGTCCCACCAGCATCGTATGAGATAGTGTATCTTATATTTCCAATATTTAGGATCATTATATAGAAAACAACTTTGTTGATTTGATAGGTAAAAAAATGCTATTTTTCTATTTTATTTTCTGTTTCATTGGTTTCTAATGAAGTTGAAGTCATATATTTCCTCTTTTTGAATTGTTTATTCATATTCTTTGTATATATTTATCTTTTTCTTGTCCATGTCTTTAATAAGGTCTTGATATATTGAGGGTAATTATTTTTGAAGGTGGAATAACATGAACATATAATTTTGTTATCCAGCTAATTGTAACAAAAATAACTGGACAAATGAATTTTTAACCTAGTTATTTAACTGCTTAGTTTATTTATCAATATCTATTATACAACATTTACTTCTTTATTTTATTTTTTTTACAACTTTGTTAATGCTTTAAAAATGTGGGAAAAATTATTTTAGAACTGTAAATATCCCAGTATTTTGTTGCTGATGTATGAAGGGGGAGAACTTGCAAGAAGAGTTTGTTATACTAACCTTGACATTTTATGAAATTTAAACTACTTCTCATCCTTTTGAAGTGCTTTGATTATTTAAAGATTGCCTTACTTACAGTCATACTGGTTAAATTCATTGAAGACATTTTGTGATTATTTATCCTCATTATGAGCTGTTTCAAACATTGAGATTTCCCAGATTCTATTCTGACTTAAATTTTGCAACCTTAGCAATTTTTCTTGTATTTTTTTAGATGTCTAGAATACAGATTAGGAAAGTATGAGCTGTTCAATCTTGGAAAATCTGTTTTAAATATTAGTTTGGATAATAGATTAGATTTTAAAGGAGGTTTGTTAAAATTAAATGAAAATTTCCTTTGTGTATAAGAAAGTATTTTTTAAATAAACAATTGCATTTTTTCCTGTATACTTCACACTCTTTGGATTTCTTCATGAGTTCTGCTGGTGATCGACTAAGATGCTAAACTGGAATTTAAGAAGATGTAATTTTTATTTTTTATGACCAATAACTGTTATCATGGTACAAGTAAAACAGTGTTTATGAGAATCAGAATTTACTCCAGTGTGAGCCAGTTAACTCTGCTTGTTAAATAACCAGAGCCTGTAGTCTTACAAATGCCATTAGTTTGGAGACAGACCTTTTTTTCTGTCTCCCACTTGCCCTTGCTGTCCTTCGTTTTTTTCCTGCATCTTGCTCAGGTTGTCATTATCTTTTCCTTTAGTAATTGGTCAATTTGGAAGAATGGGGTAGTAGGAATAAATGGTAAAGAAATGCACTCTTACTGCAAGATTAAGGCCATTTTGGCCATTTTAGTCTATGAGTAGCTGAACCTTTTCTCTTGGGGTTTTATCCTTAGTGGCTGCAACTTTGAATAGATCACTTATTCTCCTCAGTTGAGTTGGACTGAATGAAATGAAAAAAATTTTTCATGTGCGTGTACCACTGGAGAGTAGTACCATACTACTCCAGATATGGAAGTAGGAAACTTTGCATAGAGTATAAGAACCTAATAAATACTAACTTTTATTATGGTAGTTGTTCTCAAGTATGGATATATAGGAATATTAATGATGATATTTTGTTCAGTAGAACAAATTATTTATAAAATAATTTATTTTTCAGGTGACAGGTGAACCTGAAATGATTGGAACTGAAGTTATTTCAGAATTCCTAATTAATAGTGAAGAATCTAAAGTGGTAATTGTTTTCCTTTCCTATAATTTTTCTTTCTATGCCCTCTAAAGAAAGCTGAAAAACCAGTAAACAAAAAACCAACTTAATTTAGTCAGTTTACTTATATACTAGTTTTCTTAAAAACTGAAATTTGGAGGATTAGGGAACTGAAATTTCTCAGAAGGAAATTGGTGTGAAAAGTAAGTGTGCAGTGTTGTTTGGTTGTTAATTTCCTAAGAGGCCTGGTGAACAGTTTTCTTCTTGGGGTAATTTTACATCCTATTTAGTTGACAAGAATAATTTTATTTTTATTAAAAGTACTGCTGAGAATCCAGACTTTACAGTTGTTGAATTTAGAGATGCTTTTTAAGAAAATGTTTTTCAGTAAGAGAAATTGATTGTGCATTACAAGTTTAGGTCATGGGTTTATATTTGTGCAGCCTTACAGAATTTAGGTGTTGCACTGCTTAAGATATTATGAAAACAGATAATAAGAGTGACTTAAATATCTCCACAGGCAAGACTAAAGCTCTTTCCCCATCACATAGGGGAGCTGCACATTCTGGGAGTTGTGTATAATCTTGGCGCTATTCAGGGTTCTGTGACAGTAGATGGCATTGGTGGTCTTCCTGGATGTCACACAGGTAAAACTATAGCTTTGATAAACAATTAGAACACTAGTACTTGAATCATTCCGTAGAATGAAATGAACAAAAGTAGCTTTAATATACCTATAGATAAAAGGCAGTCAGATGAAAAAATGAATATTTGAAATATTTTAAACTTTGCCACAGTTTCAAAAATAAACTTCATTCCCCTCTGGTATATTTTCTTTTGATGATTTTGGGCTGTGCCTTATGCATTTTTCCTTTTTGTAATGTGATCCAAATTTATTAATTCTAACCAAGTGAATTCTAACCGTTGGATTGAGGTGTTCACTGCCAATACGAAACTATGTTAGCATATTGTACTTTTTGAATATTTTCTTTTTATTAAACGCAGAGCAAATTAAGGTCAGTGTTTTCACATTACTTAATATTAAACACCTTGAATTCTGTCATCCATCCTGTTATGAATGTAAGGTTTTTAGCCTTAAACTGATATTCTTGGTGCCTTATACAGTATATTTTACAAATTTTTGAAGATATTTGTTTAACATAGTTTACTTTTATTTCCCTTTTAATTCAGTGAACCCTTCAAGACTTAATATTACCATGTAATTTCTTTGTGTGGTTGAGTTTCAGTCGACAAGATGCTAGGGAGAGAGTTTTGCTGTAAAACTGCTCTTCCCTAGTTCTTACATCTTAGATTTTAAGAAATTAAGCATATCAACAGACTTGAATTTTAACTTTTACAGAAGCTAATTATTATATTAGGAAATCTTCTAGGCACACTTGGAAAACTTTTTTATCCTTTTACCTTCCCAGTTGAATAGTTCTACTTTCCTGCATATCTAGAATTATTCAATACAGTTTATTTTTAATAAACATAAGAATTAATCCATAATCACTCAGAAATTATAAACAAATGATTTACATTAAAATTGAATATGGGATTCTGCATTTTAGTACTTTATAATTCTTAGTTGACAAGCACCAGGCGTGGTTTGTTTATTATAAGCCTTGCTAATTTATTGCATTTTTAAGTAAATGAACTATGTTAAGAAAATGTTTAAGCTTTTTTACTATCCCATTTATATATTATTGGGATCTTAATCTAGTACCACAGAGTTCTATTTGTCAATAAAATAGAGCTAATTGCTTCATTTAAGGTGCCAAAGTATATGCATTTATAGCATAATCTATGTTATTTTATGACATTTTGGGATGAGATCATGAAATAACTATTAAATCACATTTTGCAACCTGTATTTTAGGATATTTTAGTATAGTTCATTATTATGTAAAATGATAATAGGATTCTGGCTCATATAAATGTGGAAATGATGCAGTATATATCCAGTCTGGGAGCATCACAGTGACCTTCAGTGCATTAAAGGCTCCAAATAGTCTTGCAGTAAAGAGAGTTGTATATCTCAGCTTTTTAAATATATATGGCTATGTGTAAGCCTTTAAGAAAAATCTCTTAAGAATATTAAATGAGTTTAAATTTTAGAAAGCCATCTATATTATGTTAAATTTTCTTACCTATTAAGAAGATCCTAGTTATTTATAATATAAAAAGATAAAAGTTAGCATATATATATATATATATACACACACACATATATTTGAAAATGAGTAAAAGTGAAAAATTTACCTATTCAGTGTTTTGAAATTTTTTCCTTTGAAAATAGATATTGCTTAAATCAAATTCTTGGGCCCCAGCTATTCTCTGAGAGAGATCTTTTTAGTTAATAGGCATTATGATTACTGGTTTCAAAGGACTTTTTATTCAATGATGTATAAACAGTCTTTTGGCAAAGTAAATAAATCTTGTCAAAGTGAGAAATTAAGGAGTATTCTATGTGTGTTAAATATGGAGATAAAATATACCTAATTCTGCAATAACCATAATAAGAATTGTCTAGAGTTTTCGTACCTTAATAAAGCATTTAATTAATCTGAAATTTTTTGTATTCAAGCTAAATTGATGTCCATTAACATACCAGGTTATTTTAGGGCATTGATTATTTTCATTTCAGGAAAACATTCCTTGAATATGTCAGTACGAGGGAGACAGGATTTAGAAATTCAAGGCCCTCGACTTAACAACACAAAAGAAGAGAAAACATCTATTAAATATGGTCCTGATCGACGTTTAGATCCCATAATCACTGAGGAAATGCCACTGTTGGAGGTATTTCACCTTTTGAATTATTATGGCTTAATTTATATAGTCAAATGATATTTTGAGTAAATTAATTTTAGATTTTGAGACTGTTGTTATTATATTGAACCATAGTTTTAAATTTATTATTAAGCTAGAATTAAATATGTTTAATTCACAAAGGTAGGCAATCATGCAAATTGACATCAACTCATAGCCAGTTTATAAAATATGATGGAAACACTTATCATAGAACACTTTGGCTATTATTAAAATCAATGATTCTTTTTTCTGTTATTTTATAAAAATAATATGAATAAATACTTGTAACAAATGATAGCAGTGTAGAAGTATATGAAGTAAAAAAGCAGTATTCCCCTTCACCCTCTTTGAATAACCCACCCAGATCTACTTCCATCTCATGTAAGTTAAGGTCTTACATTTGCAAAAGATAGAAACTGATGCTAGTTTGTATAAGCAAAGAAAGAAAAAATTTATTATTTACTTGAAGGATATTGGAGTGTCTCATGGAAAGTGAAGTATTAAAGAACAACAAGGCTTGAAGATGACAAAGGTCTTAGCAGGTCCAGAGAATTTAGCAGCACCATTTCTTAGCCTTTAGAAAGCATTGCTTTTGATATGACCCTACTCCAACAACTTCCACTCTCTGTGACACTTTATTACAAACTTCAGGTCTCTGGGGGAGAAATCTCACCCACCTTGGATCAGGCAGAACTAGACCAACAGCAGAGTAATATATTAGAAACATGAAAACTAGAAGGAGGCCCCTTCTGCATCCTCATTTTCCCTAGTAGGGTAGTTGTAAGCTTAACAACTTACCTTCAAGAGATTCCACTGAGGATAAACAAACTATGGTATATACATACAATGGAATATTATGTGGCAGTAAGAAAAAAAGAGTTTCTGAAATATATGACAACATGGATGAACCTTAAGGACAAAAGGTGAGTGAAATAAGCCAGGCACAAAAGGATAGATACTATATGACTTCATTTTTATGAACTCCCTAGAAAATGTAAACTCACACTCTTAAAAGTACAGGTTGGGAACACCAGTATCATAAGAAAGCAGTGAAGATCCTTGACTTGTTCCTGATTGTTTAAAAAAAGAAAAAAAGCAAATATGTTTATGTGCAGGGAATGTGGTTCAAGTATTTGGATTAAAAAACAGCTTCCCCAGAGAAGCTGGCTATAATGGAATTTCCAGAAAACTTCCTTTGTCCCCCAAAAAGAAGAACCTGAAAGCCCTAATGCAAAATTTTGAAAACTACAATTATGAGATGTCTTGGTGATGATCAAAGCAATTGGTGAGAAAAGGATGAATGTCTTTCATTTAGCTATAGTGTAGGTCAGCCTTTTTGGCTGTTGATGGATCAGTATAAACCGGTGAATTACCAGAAGTGCTTTGAAGGATGGGGTAGTAAAGTACAGAACATATTGCCTGTCTGTATCAGTAACAGGGCTTCATGGTTAGGAAAATTTTCTAAACAATAAAATGACTTCTGGATAGAACTCTCTCACCATCATTAAATGTGGCAAAATTTAAAAATAAATTATGATGGATAAGTAGATATAGCCGAACAGAAAATTACAAGGCAAAGAATACAAAAGAATCAAGATAGTGCTAGAGGTTCAGTAGTATTCCACGAGGCTAGAAAACCAGTTAACTTCGAAAGCCCTACTCAAATATACTGTTGTTTCTAAACCACCTATATATATCATATGGCCACATGTTGAATGAATCATTTTCCTCCATGTACTGAAGAATCCTATATTCGGTCTTTTAAGCATTCTGCATTTCTTTTCCAATCTTACAGCTGAATATCTTGTTCTAGTCGATTTTGGTGAGGGTAACAGGAAGAAACTGGTGCAATGCCTTGAATATGGTGTTCTGACATTGTTTGATAGTTTTCACTAATTGCTGTCTCCTAATTCATTTTCTGTATGCTGTATGATTTAACTCCTTGGCAGTTTGGACTTCATTCAAAACAGATATTGAATCCTTTACATCTTTATAACTAGCCAACTGTCTGTTGTCATCTTCTTAATAGTGGACCTGAATCTTAAGCACTCCATCACCTGGGCTGTATGTGGTGTGATGATGAACTTCCGCTCTGATCTCCAGTGACCATTCCAGAAATTTTTAGGCTGAAACTGGTGGCTTTCAATACATGCAATAATAGTCTGTTGTCCATCTATAGTTTTAGGGTAAACAGTACCAAAGCTGTTGGAATAATGATCTTTCACATAGGCCCTTAGTGCACTGTCACAGGATTTTCTTCAAGACTTCAGACCTCCATTTTCCTCTGGTTGGGGGTCACTTGCTTCTTTCCATAACGGATCAGATTTAAAGGAAATTTTGTTTCTTACATTTAAAAATCTGCTATTACCTAGGTCACCATGTTTTGTAAGTAAGACTTAATTGTCATAGCCTTTTCTCTTCACAGGTGTATTCCATGTTATATTGGGCAAATGCGTGTGCCCCTTCCCTGAGAAGACTGTCTTGTTAAATAGTAGCCAGACATCATTAAACACTTCATTAACTTCCCCTGAGGTGTATGAGTAATGAATTTAGCAGCTATGTACACCTTTTCCTCATCTGACACCTGATGCTCGGAGTCAGCCATCTTGGGCTGCTGGATATCCCAGAGTTTTATCTGATTTCTTAAGAGTATGACCATAATGAAATCCCACTCAGACTCGATTGAAAAACACATCTTTCTATTGGAATTTCAAAAATCCTTTGGAAATGCCAGCTGTAACTTTATTAGACCATATTCTTCATGCTATTACCTTGATATTCTTCTTTGGTTAGATACACTCAGTGTAGTTCTGACATTTATATTTAAGGATTTTTTTAAAAGCAAATGACTTACTGGATGAGCTCATTAGTCCATATTTCCACCACTTTAATACAGGTCCACAATCCTTTTTCTGAAATCTTGAGACCAGATGTATTTTAGGATTCAAAATGTTTTTGATTTTTAGAAACCTAAATGTGTGTGTGTGTGTGTATGTGTGTGTGTGTGTATAAATGTGTGTGGCATATTATGTAATCTCTGTTGGGTTTGTAGTAGCACCTGGTTATGAAACACATGAGTATTTCTTCAGTGAGCCACATGAATATTCACACTAGGTAAGAAAGGCCTTAGTTCAGGTCACATTTTGCCCCCGTATGAGTCTGAAACTGTTTGACCTGTTAGGAGTTTAGAATTACGGTTATGGAATTGAGGACTTGCATGCTCTTCCCTTTCAAGTCCCATAGTATATCTTTCATGTTGATGTATAGTAAATAATTGCGTATCTTCTGAAGTTGTCAATGATAAGGAGTGTAATACTGAGAATTATTTAATTCATGTAGTCATTTCAAATTACTTGTAAATTCTCTTTTCTGTAGTATATAGCATTGCGAAAGTTTTGACATGGTAACATTCTTGTTACTGATATTTACCTTTAATTCATAACTCTGAGATCTGTTACTGAGTGGCGTTGGTCTCTGTTTCATCCTCTTTTCTAAAATGGAATTGTTACTACCCACATTCTGAAGGAGTTATCAGAGAGAATTGGTAAAATATTTAGAAGCTTTTAGTAAAGAATTAGAGCATTTGAAAATGTTAAATATTAGAGGTTCAGAATGTTTTATAGACACTATAATAACGTTTTTTTCCTCTCCATTGCAGGTGTTCTTTATACATTTTCCTACAGGGCTCCTCTGTGGAGAAATCCAAAAAGCATATGTGGAATTTGTCAATGTCAGCAGATGTCCTCTTACTGGATTAAAGGTTGTTTCTAAACGTCCTGAGTTCTTTACTTTTGGTGGTAATACTGCTGTTCTCACACCACTAAGTCCCTCAGCTTCTGAGAACTGTAGTGCTTACAAGACTGTAGTGACAAACCCTACCTCTATGTGCACAGCGCTCTTATCGTCAGCTTCTTCTGTAGACTTTGGCATTGGCATAGGAAGTCAACCAGAGGTGATTCCTGTTCCCCTTCCTGACGCTGTTCTTCTGCCTGGGGCTTCAGTCCAGCTACCAATGTGGTTACGTGGGCCAGATGAAGAAGGTGTCCATGAGATTAACTTTTTGTTTTATTATGAAAGTGTTAAAAAGCAGCCTAAAATACAGTGAGTATTTTAAAACTTTTCTGATTTAACCTGTGTTTAATATCTGTGCACATGTCCATATAAACATTTTGATATAAATACATTTAACATGTCATTGTTTATTGAGATTACTCTCTTCCAAATTATATGTGATGTTTATAGCTGAGGTTGTTCCTAATATAACTATAAATTCTAGATGGCCAAAAGTGGAGGGAAATAAACTATTTAATTTTTAATTGCTTCTGTCTGTAAGTTTCATAATTCTATTACTTAGTATTTAGTCCTAAGGCATGGTTACCACATAATAATGGAATTAAAGATACCATGTATTAAAATAGGGTGGCATTTCTATGTGAAGACAGTCTGCTTACACTCTTATAAAAAAGCATTGTTCTACCTTTCATGAATGCCTCCCCCACTCTTGAGAATATATGAATATATGAAAAAAGTATGTATTTATAGAACATGTATTAAGGTGGGACAGGAATTAATCATAACTGGCTCACACAAGAGTCTGTGAATTTATATTACCCAATAGAAGGTTTTTCATTTATGAGAGTACAATTGTTATTTTTTATGAAATTAAGAATTATTGTGCTACATTTATTTAATGTACTAAAAGTACATCTAAGACTTACTGTGAGGATAAAATGAGATAATATTTGTAAACACAGGTACATTCTGAGTCTTCACTAAATGTTTATTCTCTTTAAGAAAAGAATAGATAGAGGGAATACTCTAGCCAAGGCAGTAAGGCATCAATGAAAGTAAAGATCTCAGAAATTTAGATATTGAGGGGATAGATGAGAGGGTGGTGGGTATTCCAGGGAGTGGCTGTGTATATGAGCAAAGATTTACAGTTTAGAGTGTGTAAACTGAACATATTTAGTTTGGCTATAGTGTAAAATGTGTGTGAAAGAAGTAAAGGAAAATAAAACTGGGAAGGTAAAGGTATGTTGTGGAGGGCCTTGAATGCTAGGTTAGTTTGAATATTACTTGGTAGACATTGAGTAGCTTTGGAACCATTATCAGAGAAGAGGCATTATCAGGACATTCCATTTGAAGATTAGTTTTAGGTGCTATACAGGTTAGTTTAATGAGCAGGGAAGAAGTTTAGAGTTAGGGAGACTAATAGTTTCCTTCCAAAATGAGAAGAATGAATTGAACTAAAGTTAGGTTGACTAGATCATTTTATTTTTTTGTGTTCTATTTTTTTTGAGAGTATAAATGGTTCGAGTGAGCAGTTTTTTAAATCTTCATTTGGAATGAGAGAAGTTTAACATAGGGAGAGGTCTTTAGATTAAATTTGCATTTTTTTACTTCTTCAGACACAGAATATTAAGACACACTGCAGTTATTTGTACCAGCCGTTCTTTGAATGTACGAGCCACTGTCTACAGAAGTAATTCTCTTGAAGATGAAGAAGGCAGAGGAGGAAATATGCTAGTCTTTGTGGATGTAGAAAATATCAATACTGTGAGTTGCTTTAAAATAGTTTTTTAAAATTATATTTGAAATGTTATCTTTGTGTTTAATAATGGAATTTTTCCTTTGTAAGACAGTATAAGCTGGGAATTTAGGGATGCTCATATAGAATACAGTGAAAACATCTTCATTCTCCATTAGCTTTGTGATTTTCTTTCAGTCTCTCTTCAAATAAGAGGATATGGTGGCATTAATATGATACATATCTATATATTATATAGTCCCATGTTCCAGTAATTTAATCCAAAAGAGATCGCATAAAGTGCTTTCTAGTCTCACCATTGAGAAGAATCTATTGATGTAATTAAATTTAGGAATTTGTTAGGATTTCATGCTCATTATTACTTTGAAACTTTTCACTGATACATTTCTGATAGTACCGTTCCCTTTATAAGGCTTTTCAAAAGTTTTGTCATTCATGGTTATGTACTTTGTGTCAAAGTACTATGTACTTTGATATTTAAATATCAAAATGAATATTTTTGAAGAAGGGATTGTGATCTCATGATTAAAATCTTAGCTTCAGATTGCTTCAGTTCAGATATTTATTTAAAATGTTACTTTTTGATTCTGTAATATCCTTTGCTTTTAGCTTCATAAATTTATAAGGTTATTTCCTTTTAGGATATTTAGAGCTAATGTGCTCATACTTGAGTGATCTTTAAAACAAATAATCTGTTTTTTATTACTTTAATAAGAGTGAGAAGATCTTAAAAATTT